>VANL01000542.1:0-30173 GCA_006352455.1 Brachionus sp. 'Tiscar' | reverse complement strand
GGTAAACAGCTTTGTGATCAAACGATCAATGCTTAAATTTTCAACATTCAGGCTATCAATTTATAATAATATCAATTCGATCTTTATGGACTTTGTAAAAAATTTGATATGAATTTATGAATGTTTTTTTGTTTTCAAAATAACAGTTAATTTTATTTTTATAAAATTATGTTTTTTTGTTTTCAAAATAACAGTTAATTTTATTTTTATAAAATTATGTTTTTTTAGTTATAAAAAATTTTTATTAAATTAAATAAATGAAATGTTAATCAGTCGACTACGATAAGGGTACTAGCCTGTTGATTAACCTTGAAATTGAAAAAAAAAATTAAATATCTATCGAATAAAAAATGGGGCCTTAAACCCAAAACATTAGGAAATCTATACAAGTCCTTAATAGCATCAATTCTAGATTATTTTTTTCCTTGTTTAAATTCACTCACAGAAACTAACATTAAAAAAATACAAGTGATTCAAAATTCAGCAGTTAGATCCATCTTGAAACTAAAATATGATACTCCCTTCAACATAATGCATCACGAGGCCTTTAATAAACTTAATTTATTAACAGTCTCGAATCGACTGTTTGAGTTGAGTGAGAGACTGGGTCATTCTATTCCATTGGTTGTAAGACTTGTTGAGGAATACAAAGAAAGTTTCGAAACAAGATATATTGAATACCCAACTCCATTGTGTAATTGCTACCTTACTGTTTCTTCTTTTTTCCCTGAAAAATCAGACATTTAAAAATATGTATCCTGTTATTCTCTATTTAAATATATCTCATTTTACTTTTCTTCTATTTCAACTTATTTTATTTTATTCTTCTTTTTTTTTTATATATTTTGAATAATTTTTTTTTATTTATTTTAGCTTTATTTTTATAATTTGAAGGAGCCATAGCTCAGTAGAGATATATAAATAAATAAATAAAATATAAAATAAATTTAGTTGTCTATTTCACAAAAAAAACTGGAAGAAAAATGCCAATAATTATATAAAAATAACAAACCATAGTTTGTCGATATGGAATTTTAGAAATCAATATGGGCGGTTGTATTGAACGATTAAATTTATTGAAACAATAAATTTTATTTCTGAATTAATTTGCCTAATAAAGCAAGGTTAAAATAAAATTCTGAAATTTATCGAGCGAACTTTTTAATTTAAAAAGATATTTAAAAAATTCGAAAAAGAAAAATCCTTAATCAAAGTTTTTGAAGTTTATCAATTAAAAATTAAAAATTTTAAAATTATTTAATGTGGAAGATAAATTTTAGATTCTTATATGTACAAAAGGATTTAATTCTTTTATATTCTAGTCTAGATGTTGAAAAAAGTTTATTGAATTTTGAATTTTTTTGATAGATTTGTTTTTCATTAAAGTTATATTTTAACTAAAAAAGTTCGTTGTAAATTTCAGTGTTGAGGACCATGAGTGGCGGCTACTGGATCACTGGAAGCTGATTTTTTGATGTTCGGATGTGATAAAACATTTTTGATAAAATTTAATGGTCTGGAATCTAATTTTCTAAAATTAGTCATTTATGGATTATTTTTCTTTCGAAAAATATTAAAAATAAAACAGATGACTTTGCATCTGGCTTTGGAACAATCTGAATTTTACTTTTTTATTAAATTTTTAATTCAGATAGTTACAAGTATTTTTTAGCCCATATCAAATCTTTATTATATTAATAAAATATAAATATTCTATAATATCAAAATTTAAGTTATTATAAAGTAAAGTTTAAAAATTATATGAAGCCGATTTAGATTTTTATATTTAGAAAAAAATTTCTTTATTCCTATACGACGCTGTGTTCACATACGTATATCTGTATAAGTGTGTGTGAAAATATGTGCGAAAATATGAACAATCAATTTTTGGCCAAAATTCAAAATAATTATCAATCATTTAAAGCAAAGAACAAAGATACCAAAAGCTCTAGAATCTAAAATGCCAAATAAATATATGCTCTATCAAAAATTTAATTTTTTTAAGAAAATTGAAAGGTAAATTTTGCAATTTATTTTAAACTAGTGTATGTACCAAATGAAAAAAACGCTAAACAAAATTCAAATACTTTTGCAACAAACTCACTTGAATGCAAGTTTACCGTCTCTTAAAATAATCTTGTAGAATAAAACTCACGCACGCCACAGCTAAAATATTCCAATACTTATATTAATTTAAAATTGAAAATTTAGCAAGCGCTGAACACAACAAAAAATAAATGAAAAAAGCTAAACCTAGCTATAGAGTCTTCTATAATGTTATATAAAATAAAAACCAAGCTATTGCAAGCTAAAACACCGCTATAATTTTTTATTTTTTTTATAAAAGATACTTCGATACTTTTATTAAATATCTAATAATATTTTATTTCAAATATTTAGATATTTAAAGTGTTGATTTAATTCAGCCATGTCAAGCTCGAAATTGTCGACTAGTTTATTGAAAACTTTGGCCCGAAACAGCTCAAAGGTTTTATCTATTTGGTTGATTAAAACCTTCTAGTTAACTTTTTTATAAATTTTGCAGATTTTGCCAAGAAATAATGGCGCTATTGCTGCTTCCTTGATTGCCAAACGAAGCGTTTCGACCAGCACTCCACAAATGGCCGGTGGAGCTCCAGAAATTGCCAGCGTTTTGGAGGAAAAAATCCTCGGAACCAAGACCAACATTGATTTAGAAGAGACTGGTCGTGTATTGTCCATTGGTGACGGTATTGCCCGTGTTTACGGCTTAAAGAATTGCCAAGCCGAAGAGATGGTTGAGTTCTCCAGCGGTTTGAAGGGTATGGCTCTTAATTTGGAGCCGGACAACGTCGGTGTTGTCGTCTTCGGTAACGACAAGCTCATTAGAGAGGGCGATATTGTCAAGAGAACTGGATCGATTGTCGATGTGCCAATCGGCTCAGAATTGTTAGGCCGTGTCGTCGACGCTTTGGGTAACCCAATCGATGGAAAAGGACCAATCAACTCTTCTCAACGTGCTCGTGTTGGTGTCAAGGCTCCAGGTATCATACCAAGAGTTTCAGTCAGAGAACCTATGCAAACTGGTATCAAGGCCGTAGACAGTTTGGTACCAATTGGTAGAGGCCAAAGAGAACTTATTATCGGTGACAGACAGACTGGTAAAACAGCTGTTGCCATTGATACTATCATCAACCAAAAAAGATTCAATGATGGCAATGATGAGAAAAAGAAATTGTACTGTATTTACGTAGCTATTGGTCAAAAGAGATCTACAGTTGCCCAATTGGTAAAAAGATTGACCAACGCTGGTAATTTAAAAAGATAAAATTAGCAGGAAAAAAATATTTTTTTAAATTTTTATTCCAGATGCCATGAAATACACCATTATTGTATCAGCCACAGCTTCTGATGCTGCTCCATTGCAATACTTGGCTCCTTACTCTGGTGTTGCCATGGGCGAATATTTCAGAGATAACGGCAAACATGCCTTGATTATTTTTGATGATTTGTCTAAACAAGCTGTTGCCTATCGTCAAATGAGTTTGTTGTTGAGAAGACCTCCAGGTCGTGAGGCCTATCCAGGTGATGTATTTTACTTGCACAGCAGATTGTTGGAAAGAGCTGCCAAAATGAACGAATCATTCGGTGGCGGTTCATTGACTGCTTTGCCAGTAATCGAAACCCAAGCTGGTGATGTATCAGCCTATATTCCAACAAACGTAATTTCGATTACCGATGGTCAAATTTTCTTGGAAACCGAATTGTTCTACAAAGGTATTCGACCAGCCATCAACGTCGGTCTATCAGTATCAAGAGTCGGTTCTGCCGCTCAAACCAAGGCTATGAAGCAAGTCGCCGGTACTATGAAATTGGAGTTGGCCCAATATCGTGAGGTCGCTGCTTTCGCCCAATTCGGCTCTGACTTGGACGCTGCCACTCAACAATTGTTGAGCAGAGGTGTCCGTTTGACCGAATTGTTGAAACAAGGTCAATATGGTAAGAATTATAAGTCGAATTTTAGATTAAAATTATTATTTATTTGCTAAAAGTCCCGCTTCCAATTGAGGAGCAAGTATGCGTCATCTACGCTGGTGTAAGAGGCCATTTGGACAAACTGGAGCCGGCAAAGATTACCAAATTCGAAGCCGAATTTTTGAAGCATTTGAAATCATCGCAACAAGACTTGTTGAACACCATCCGTGCCGAAAACCAATTGAGCCCTGACACTGATGCCAAATTGAAGAAAGTCGTCGTAGATTTCCTTGCTGCCTTCAAAGCCTAAATTATTAACACAAAAATCAATCAACACCAGAAATAAATTTCAGCTATAACTGGAATTATTCGCTAAATTTAGACTTAAACAAAATTACCATTAATTATTACTTTAAAAAAAAACATTAAAAATTTGAGAATAGCGAATTTTTAAACTCAACAAAAAATTCTAATTTAAAAAAAAATAAAGTTAAATTAAAAGAAAACATATTTTAAATTATTTTTTATTATTAAATTTAAATTTATTAATAAAGACATTAATATATTAGGAGAATTAAGAGTTTAAATTGTCGATTTTTAAGATATAATTTACACTAATAAATCAATCAATCAATTTAACTTAAACTATCAATTTTTTTCTTCTTAAATATTCTTTTTGAAATTATTAAAACACAAAAATATTTTTTTAATTTAATCATTGGTTTTGAAAAGATTTTTGCAAATGTAAGTATTGAAGAAATTGAGATTAAACTCGGAAGACCAGCAAGATTAAAATAATTTTAAATGCCTGTCAATAAAATTCTTGTAAATTATATAACATTGGCCGTCAGTAAAGTTTTCCACAAATTTAGTAAATATTTTAACAAACATAGTAAAAAAAATCCATATATTCAAATATAACATATTTAATTGAGAAAAATATCATATAAAAAAAAATTATTGAATTAATATCGTAATTCTTTATTTGTTTTCAACAATTTTTATCTAATTGAAAAAAAAAATTATTTGATTTAAGTTATAATTAATTTAGTACTCATTTAATTAAAATATGGATATTAATAAACTAATTAAACTCTGCAAAATTTGAAAAAATAATTTTCTCCTTTGATATTACTTTTTTCTGGAGAAATTAATTAAATTAATTGCTCAATAAAATGTTTTTTTTTTATTAAATAATTTTTTTTTATTTTTTTATCTTTTTAGTTTTTTTCTTTAATGTTTTATAAAATAAAATGAAAAACTATAGAAAAAATTATTTGATATAGATATTCGATAAGAGTTTTTTATATTTGTTAAAACTTAACTGAATAAATTACTTGTATTTATTATCGGTCTATAACATTTAATAATAAAAATTAGACACATTGATATTGCTAAAGATATATTATATAAATATGCGATAGCATTTCAATTAAATTGACTTAAAAAAACTTAAAGTTCAAGAAATTCAAAACTTAAGTGCTATCTGAATTTCTAATTTTTGATTTTAAATTCGTTATCTGTGGCTTGTGAAACCCTAAATTTCATATTTTTTTGGAAGCTCAAAATAATTTAAATTTTATGCCAAGGGGTGTAAAAATGTGGTAGTTCTTTCAGACTCCGATGTTTAATGATAAAATTTAGATATTTTTTGAAATTATATATAATCTGGAAGAGAATAAAATTTTCTGCACTTTGGTATAGTTTTATTATAAAAACAGGGTGTGCTAATTTTTAATACTATTATTAGAGAAAAAGCCAAAAAAAAAACATTATTATTCACTTAAATCGTATGTAACCCCAGAAATCAATTGAGACTAAAAAATATTTTTTTCAATAAACTAGACAAAATTCTAAACAAATCTGCTCTTTTTGGTACTGGTTAAAAAACTACTAATGTTGCCAAAGATGGGATTGTATTAGTCTTTTTGTTATTGCTTGCTGTTTCAGACTAAATATTATTTATTTCTAATCTTATTTTGAATTAGAAATTTTATTTTTTATCTCAGAATTATTGAATTTCAACAATAGAGTGTTTAATGTCCAAATGGTTTTAACAAAAAAATTAATCCTTTTTTTTAATATTTTTTTATTAATTTCAATTTTTTTTTAATTTCTAATAATAAACTAATACTTTTGTAATTATTTTTTGTCATATTCTAATAAAAAAATTAATTTAACTGATTTTTATCGTTTATTATAAATAATATATACTGTTATTTTTGAATTTGTCAGGTATTTTGCTAGATTTGAGAATTAAAAATATTAGCGCTCTTTTAATATAAAGAATTTTAAATGATTCATTATTTTTGAAAAAATTCAATTTTTGAATTTAATAAAAATAAAAAATGTTTGTTTCTGATTTTAGCATATTTTTTAAGAGACATTAATACTCAAAGGACCGGTGGTGTCAATTTGACACTTTTTCATAAATTCAAATTAAATTTACTAATACTTGGGATATTTTTTCTAAATATTTTCAGAGATTGATTAAAGATTTGATTTCTACAAATGGAAAATCCAACTTTTTTTCATCATTAATTGGATAAATGATTTATTTCTGGCCATATCTTATGCAGATTGTGCACTTAATTTGGTTCTAGGACGTAGTCGTTACAAGTTAAAAGTTATAAAAAATAAATCTAAAATATGATAATCATTTTTTCTTGTTGGAGAACAATATTATCTATTTTTAAAAAATAATTAATTTCTTCAATAATTAAACATATTTATTTTATTTTTGACTCTCATTCATAAGATTCTAAAATGTTTAAATTAAATTGGATTGATTTACCTAAATTGAAAAACTAAAAATGTAAATAGTTTACAACTAGATTGGATTCATTAAAAAATTTAAGAATTTTATTTTTTATTTTTTTTTTGAATTTAAAGATCTTTTTCTAAAACTATTTTTATATGGTCTTTTGCTCTGAGTTCGAAGTTGACTGTCATCATCTTCTGATTCCATGTCTTCATTCAAATCTCTTTTGTTTGATATTGTCTTATCATCAAAATCAATAGATTCTGAATTTTTATCCATTAACTTCCATTTGAACAAAAATCCATCTTCACCTGCTGTGTACAGATTTTTACCATTCCAATATGAACTTCTTATTACATCTCGGTGCATTCTTTTTGAACCAGTTTCATTTATATCAGACAAGTTATCATATACTATATTATCTTCATTTAATAATTTAAATTCTCCGCTTTTATTTCCTTTACAAATTGTCATAAAATCAGGTTTCAAATAAAAGCAGTCGAAAAAATATTCATCCTCTTGATCTTGATTATCAGTTTGGCACAAAGATTCTCTCTTATTTAGATTTTTTATTTGATAAACAACATCATGACTTTGTAAATCCCAAACAATTAAATCATTTGTATAAGTAATTGCATAAAGTTGATCAATTTCTAAACATTTACTAGATAGATAACCAATTTTTTGAATTGATGAATCAGCGTTAAATACCTGATCCATTAGATCAGGATCCTCATCAGAATCAGTTTCATCCTCTTCTTCATTTCTGTCTAGAGGAATTTTTATAGTATTTTCTGACTCATTCTCTAAATCATACAAGCAAACAAGACCATCAAGCGATCCAGAACAAAATTTAGACCCAATATTCGGATGAAACTTTACTTGGGTTACATCACTACTATGAGATTCAGTTAACTTGTGTAGATATTTACCGGTCATTCGAATATCGAAAATATAAACAAGTGCATTATCTATATTTTTGTTAGTTCCAACAATGAAATATTTATCTTCTTTATTTATATCTGCTGTAAGAAATTCTCTATCTTCATCTGTTTTGAAGTTTATACATTCGTTAAGATTTTCTCCCGATATAGTTTGCCTTAAGTCCCAGCATTTTAAACTTCCGCTGTCTGAACAACCAAAAATTAAATCATCATTTTTGTTGTAAAATCCAATTTCTGTGATTGTTTTGCTCGAAGATTTTTCTAAGCCCTTGAATTTAAGGACTGATTTGAGACTGTCTTGATCAATAATGTTGACAAATTGGTTAGACATTAGACATGCTAATTTTGATTGTGAGCATCTAGAAGGGGCTATCTGAAGTAGATATACACTACTAGATGAATCTAAATTTGTTTTTTGCTTGGATTTTTTGAGTGTTTTTATTAGACGAGCACTTTTGTTGGTGTTTATCCATTCTTGGCATTCCAAGTTAAGACTCATTTTAATCCTTTTTAAAAATAGTACTAACAGAGTTTTTTAAGCATAATTTAAAAAAATTAAAAATTACAAAGATAATTTTAAAAGTGAATAGAACGTGTTCAGCATATATCCTTAATTTAATTTCTAATTGATATGCATCAAAATTGTCTTCATATAAAATAGAAAATAAGAAAAATTAAATTTTTCAAAAATCAAAAAAATATATATGGTGATTGTATATAAATTATTAAAAACATTGGATTGTTTTGTAAATTAAGTAATCGAAAAAAATTAATTAGATAATTGTAAAAAACATAATTGAAATATTTGATTAAAACTGAAGTTGATCTTTTAAGAATAATTTTTAAAATTTCAGTTTCAAATTCTAATTTTGAATACAATTAAATTTTTCAAATTAAGTCTTTAACTCAATTTAAAATTTACAGTTTAATGATAAAAAATATTTGTCTAATGATATTTGTTCAAAAAAATTTTTTTGCCTCTTTAAAAACAATCAAAATTAAAATTTTAGTTTAAGCTCTTGAAGCTTTTTTACCAGTATTCTTAATTAAAGAAATTTATTTTTAAAAAGTATGATAGCATTTTATCGACAGAATTAAAAGAAAAATTAACTTTCTTTTACTCAAATATTCAATTAAAATACGGTTAAATAAAGAAATACGAAAAAAATAGTAGTAGAATTTTACCGATAAAGGAGTTCAGGATAAAAGAGATTCAGCTGCAAATGTTTTATGATTTTCCTTTAATTAATTTTGATTTTTTACTATTTTTTACTACTTTTTACACCTATAAATTTATTAAATTTTGTCAAAATTTACGTAAAATATGGTAAATTTTAAAGGCAGATTTATCAAATTAAATTTTTTATAAGATGAAAAAAATATCAAATTATTTCAATTTTTGGCATTTTTTTTACAATAATTTACGTAAAATGTTCGATATTTACCAAATTTTGCGAAAAATCTGGTAAATTTCTAGATTTTTACTTTTGAAAATTTACGTAAATTTATAATATTTTACGTGAAATTTGGTAAATATACTATTTTTTTCGTAAATTATTGTAAATTACTAAATCCTGAACACCACTGTATGTAAAAGAATATAGTACAAGAAAAGTTATTTAAATTACAAATAAATGAAATTGAAATTGAATTCTCGGAATATAATTATTGTTGTTAATTAATAAATTATTATTTGTGTTTCTGTTCGCCCCTGAGCTCCTTCAGGTATGAAATTATTAAAACATAAAATAAAATAAATAAAATCAAAACAGTTTTAGAATATTTTTCATTAAACAATAATTAACACCAAGAAAATCAGAAAATACCTGGGATATTTTAGAGATTAAATTTGATTCTTTGAATCTTATTCTTATTTTCTAACTCCATTTTTTGCCGGTCTATTGGCCGCCACTCACGGTTCCAAACACTATTTGAAAATGATAATTTTCTTCTTCATCTGAATCTAACACAAATGTTCGATAATAACCAAGTGTTTTTTAAATATAAGTTCTAAATCTGATTTTTTTCTCAACTTAAGCGTTCACTTTTTATATTGTATAAAATTTGATTGCTTGTGGGGAAAAAAAAAAAGAGTATTTTTTTTAATTTGGTTTTTAAAATTTGACTTGAATTTCTAGGGTAACTTTCAATAGAAGAATATCAAATCAATTAAAAAAAGACTTTAAGATTCAAAGACGAAAATGTGAAATTTAAAAAGAGTCAAAATTGACCGATTCAGGTCTTTAACTTAAATTTAATTAAATCATATTTTGGTTCGGACGTCAAAGAATTATTAAATTGCTTAAAAATTAATAAAAATTACATAACTGGAAAAGGGGAATTAGAAGAAATAGAGAAGAAATTTTTGTTAAAATTAAAATTAGAATGAATAAATTGTAAATTTTATTCAAAAATTATCTATCGAATTTTTGCTAGTTTAATGTTAGATTTGATTTGCAAGAAAAATCAGACTTGAAAAAATTAAATTGCAAATTTGCAATTTTAAGCTTTAAACATTATTAAATAAACCTCAAACGCTTTATTCTAAAAAATTCAAATACATAAAAAGCAAATGAGAACGCTTGCGTTCAAAACTTCTACCAATTTATGTAATTTTCAAATAAAACTAGTGCTGAATCTTACTTTGATGAAAAAATGCTTTCTGCAGAATTTAAGCAAAAAATTAACTGAATTTTAGCGTTTGTTTAACAAAATGTATACCTTGATTGTCTAAATCGCCGATACTTTTTTCTTTTTTAGATAAATTAATAAATAATACAACAAAAATGCTGTCCAGAGTTGCCCGTAGCTTTGTCAAACAACAATCTATTCTATACAGGTAATTCAAATAGTCCATTTTAATTATCGCTCAAAAATTAAATTTTAAATCCTGCAATCTTATTATTTTAACTTAAATATTGACCAACTTGGTAAAATTTCAAATTAAATTTGTTTCACTAGCGTGTTATTTTTGCATCCTTAAAATTTAATTTTTAAGTGAAAAATTAAAATTATTTGAAACATTTTTAATATTTGAAATTCTATCAAGTCTGATAAATAATAAAAAAAAGCCAGGTTTGCATTTGGTCAAGGTTAGCTTAAGTTCGTCAAATTTACCAGGCATAAGCCATGAAACAAATGATAAAAAATCATTGCAGTATGTTCAAAGAGACTTGATAAACATGCACCAAGATATAAATAACATGTTTACTACCTCGAAACCAGATTTGAAAAATATTTGCGAATATTATTTTGACGGAAGTGGAAAGTCCATTCGACCATTGATAATTTGTTCAATGGCACGTGCCCTAAATGTTCACCACATGCTAACTTTGAACCCGAACCAAAAAATTGAACCCGAGTGTGTTTTAATGGGCTCACAGAAAAAAATTGCCCTCATTGCCGAAATGATCCATGTGGCCAGCTTAATTCACGATGACATTGTGGATGCGAGCGACTTACGAAGAGGAAAGCCAAGTGTGAACCTAAAATGGGGACCTAATAAAGCCACTATGGCCGGAGATTACGTTCTGGCCGTTTCGTCAAAAGCTTTAGCTGAACTTGGCAGCACTAGAGTAGTTGAAACCTTGTCAACTGTTCTTGAGGATCTAGTAAAAGGTGAGCTAATGCAATTTGGCACCAAAGAGAAGGACAATGAACGCTTTGAACACTATTCTGTTAAAACATATCGCAAAACTGCCAGTTTAATTGCTAATTCTTGCAAATCAGTCGCTATTCTATTAATAGAAAACAAAGGTTCAGAAAATAATAAAAAAATAGATGAAGAACTAGTGCAAATGGCTTATGAGTGTGGTAAAAATATTGGTGTAGCATTTCAGCTAATTGATGATGTGCTTGATTTTACTTCCCACTCAGACAAATTGGGAAAACCTGGCACTGGTGCTGATCTAAGACTAGGCTTGGCAACTGCTCCTGTTTTGTTTGCATCAGCCAAATATCCCGAACTTAATGCTATGATCATGAGACGCTTTGGCAACGAAGGCGATGTGCTAAAAGCGTTTAATTTAGTTATAAAAAGTGATGGTATTAAGGAGACCAGGTTTTTAGCTAAAAAATATTGTCAGAATGCATTAAGTATTTTAAATAAACTTAAGCCTAGTTCTGACATTGATTATTTGAAATATTTAATTCATAAAGTTATAAATAGGGAAAAATAATTCTAATTTATAAAAAAATTGCATTTTTTATCATTTATTTTTTAATTTTTAAAATTTTGTTAATTTTTGAGCAAATAAATATTTTAAATTGTGATTTGTATTGGTGAGAATTTTTTGTTGTTTTAAAGATGTGTAGCTACAAGCTCGAATAATGCCAATGCAGCTCAACCAGCTGCGACTGGTGATGTAAGACGCTATCCACATGATGCACCAGAAAGAGATTTTGTCAATTTTCCACCCTTGAGAGTTCCTGAGCAAACGGGCAAAGTCAGAATCGGATTAGTTCCGGATGAATGGTTCAAAGCCATGTATGACAAAACTGGTGTCTGCGGTCCGTACATTTTGTTCTGGGGTGCCGTTGCTACCATGTTGTCCAAAGAGATATTTGTTTATTGGGCCGACACTGCTGAGCAAATAGTTTTTTTGACCAGTGTCATCGCCATTTCGAAGTTGTACGGAAAACAACTTGGAGAGTATTTAGATCGGGAAGCTGACAAGGCTAACAAAGCCCAAGTTGCTGATTTAGAAAATCAGACCCAAGAAATAAATGAAAAAATCCAAGCTAATCAAGCTCTCGAGACTTTGCCTGAGGCCAACCAGCTAATTCATGCTGCCAAAAGAGTTGGGCTTGAAAAAAAAAATTTAATTTTCTAATTATTATTAAAACTAAAGGAAGCTGTCGATTTACAACTAGAAGCCTCTTTCAGACAACGTTTGTCTCAAGTTCATCAAGAAGTCAAAAGACGTTTGGACTATCAAGTTGCTGTTCAAGGAGTCTTTAAGCGAGTTGAGAGAGAGCAAGCTATAAATTACATTCTTGGTCAAGTGAACAAATCTATCGGACCTGCCCAAGTAATTTAAACAAGAAATAGCTCAACTAAAACTAAAATTTAAATTATAGGAAAAGGAGTCTTTCCAATCGGGCTTGAACACCTTAAAAACTTTGTCGAAAAAATACGCCAACACTATATAAATATATCGTTTGAGTTATTAGACGATTGATTCGCAAAGGAATTAATTAATACCAATTTCTTTATGAATAAAATATTTATTTTAGATTTAAAAAAAAATTATATAAAATTAACTTAATAGTTTAATTTCATTATTAAAAATAAATTAAAGAAAAAAACCGATAATTAAAAAGTAATGCTTCTTAAATGTGTACTTTAATTGTAATCTAGTTTTAAAATTTTATTTTTTGAAATTTAATCATATATCCTAATTAAACAAAAATATAAATTTTAAACAATTGATAAATTTGATCATTTAACTAAAAAAATTTTGATTTGGTCAAAAAAAATTTAATTTTTCAAGCTCTTTGAATTAAGTTTTAACATTTATGAATTATTTAAATAAAAAGTTAGCCGAAAATTTAGATAATAATTTATTGATGATCTTTTAAAAAACAATATAAAATAAATTGTTAAAAAAAACGTATTCTTTTATAACTCAATTACTTCTTACATTAAGACCTTGAAAAATAAAATAAAATTATAAATTTTTGTAAAAATGATGATGAATATTCTTCTAAAATGCTTTGATATTAGTCTAAAAGATCTATAAAAAATTGTCTAATTTTTAAGAAGTGAAGAATCTCTTTTTTGATCTTCATTTTCAATTTTATTGATACCTGCATCTTTTTGAGGATTCTCTAGAGATTCTTTATGTCTTGCTTTCATTTCTTGATTTCTAACATGCGAATATAAGGCAGCTCCTAACAAGACAAATGCATTACTAGCCCACCAAAGAAGCGTTTTGATCTCATTAAAGTAAAACACTCCGAGTAATGTCTGTGCGTAAGCCTTGGCCGTTCCACTTACATTGTGTGTCAAAGGAGAAGTTGCTTGAATTTGTAATGAAGTGACATATCCCATTGAAAACCCTAGAACACCGCCGATGACCATTGTGAACCAAAAAAATGAATCAAACAAAAGAGGAAAAGAAAATATTTCGTTATGTTCACCGAATAGTAAAATAAATGGAACAAATATTATGCAAGCATTAACATTGTTGTACATTGTTAATTTCCAAATATTGTTTTCCACAAAATTAAGGGATTTTTTGGTATAAATTGCATTCAATGCAACAAATAAACTAGCTGATACTCCAAAAAAAACGCCTGCAAGCGACAGACTACCGAGTCCATTTTCTTGATCAATTCCAAGCAAAAATCCAGTAATAATGATCCCACAGCATCCTAACGCTTTATGAGATGTTTTTTCTCCAAAAAATATGTATGTCAAAACCTTTATTAAAAATAAAAAAATTAATTTTTAATTTTTTTTTTTATTTTAAATAAAGAATACTTACTACGTTGAAAACTGTGGTCAGTGATCGAACCACCATATAGAATGAAATAGAAACATGCTTCAGACACAAGTTATTGAATGTAATCATGCCAACAAAAACAAAAGATAATGGCATTATCTTTTTTTTAATTTTAAAAAAATATTTATATAATTTTTTTTTGTTTACTTCTCTAGCAATCTTCGGATCGATTGAAAATGCAGGAAATTTGATTAAACCAGGTTGATATTTTGCCAATTGAGCAAGAAGCCAACACAAACCAACAGTGACAACACATTGAAACCACGTAATAAACAGTGGAGCATCAAACTTTTAATTAAATAAAATTCAATAAATTATTAATAAAAAATAATAAATAAAAAATACTTGAAGATTAGATGAACTTAAAAGGTATTTATTCACAAATACCATAGAAATGGATACAATCCTATTTGGATTTGAATATCAAAATAGTAGATTTTATAAAAAAAACGATTGTTTATCTTACCAATACAAACTGACTGCAAAAACAATAGCACTGGTTTTTTTGGCTAAAGAGTCTTCTTTCCCAGTCATTTTTATGCTCTAAAATAATCTTAATTAAGCTAAAATTTTTAATCTAGAAAACAAAAATTCAAGTTAATTATCAAAGTGACGTATCCAAGTTCCTTTAAAAGAAAAGGTAAGAATTAAAGTACTATTTTGATTTGACAAATTTTAATTTAAAATAATAAATTTGTTCTTTTTGAACGTATTTGAAATACTTTGATCTAATTATGATTTTTCAAGTTTTATTAGAATAAAAATAAATTTAAATTTTTTGCCATTTTTTTTTTTAAATTTAGTCATACATGAAAGGTAAAATTTTGTGTCTTGAAGAAAAATTAATAATTATTTATTTTACTGAACTGAATTTTTTTTCAAAAATTAAAATTAAATACTCAAAGCATAGTAAAAACTAATGCAAGTTCAAGTAGCATTAATTTAAAATTAAATATCTATGGATTTATGCCGAGAATTTTAATTAATTAAATATGTTTAAAATATTTTATCAAAACTTGTCAAACAATCCATGTGATAGATCTTTTCAAAAAAAAAATAAAAATCAGTTTTATAACACTGGCATAATTTTCAATAAATTTCTAAACTTAACATTTGATGGCAATTTAAAAATTTTTGATTGAAATATTTATCATAAAAAATTAATTAAATTAGAATACCGTTTTAATTAAAGTAGCATTAAATACTAGAGAGTCTAAAAGTTAATAATTATTTTTTAAGTTGGATGAAAATTTTTCTGAGAAAGAATATTTGAAAAATTTTTTTTTTCAAAAGAAGAAGTTTATAAAAAAATCTTTTAACAAATTCTTTAAAATTATTATTTTAAGAAAATTCTATAAATCAAAATTTCTAAAATTTAAAATCTCATTTTAGTTTTCAATCGATTGTTTGTTTTTTGTTTAGAACTTCAACAAAATTCAATTTCAAATAAAAGAATTAAAATAAGTATTTCAAAATAAATATAAATTTTATGTAGCTAAGGATTTTTTCTAGTGATGAATGATATCATTGCCGAAAAAGAAATTCTTTGTTTCTCCACATAAAATTTACATGGAAATCAGCACCATGTATGTATGTCAAATTGTTATTAATTTTTATTTTATTTAAATATTTTCAATTAATGCCAACTCTGGCGATGATAAAAATTGAAAAAAAAGTATTTTATTAAAATTTAAATTGAGAAGAAATGAAAGTTTTTGTTAAAATTTTTCTTTGAAAAAATCAAGTTTACCAGAATCATGAAAATTTGTTTTGTTGGCAATAATAATGAAGAGGTGTTCATTTATATTTTTGTCAAAAGAAAACTAGAAAACCCAAGAATATTTTTAGTCACTTCCAAAATTTCTAGAACCTCTAGCTAATCACGAACCATCACCAATGCATTTTCGGATTAATATTCTTTTTTTTTTAAATATTATTAGAAAAAAAAGTCAGAAAAATTTTTCCAATTTTTATTCGGCCTAATTGACTCATAAATTGAAATAAATAAATTCTAAAAATTTTGAAAAGAGAAAAACCAATCAATCTTTTATAAAAATCACAATGTAAAATAATTTATTGCTTCTTGCCACAATTTTGCTGGAAAGCGTTTGTTGAATTGAAATTTATCTAAATAAATCACATCAAGTTAAGTTGACAATACCAAATAAAAATGTGAATTACCATCTAATTTGTTTGCTGTTTTTTCATGAATTCTTTCTTGAATAAAATTGACCAACATATCGGCACTAAGTTCATTGGTAAGAACGCTTTTATTTTTTTCATTATTAAAGCAGCAACTTATCAACGTAGGAAAAAGTATTGATATCAATCGCTTATCAGAAAAGTAGTTGAACGGCAAATTGCACAATTGCTGAAGAATAGTAGGCGGAGTGCCGAGAACAATTTTTTGCTTAAATTTAAATTAAAAAAATTCTAAAGATCAATTATCTTACTTGATTGTCGGTATTTAATGCAGTGAAGTATCCAATTAGTAGAATGACTTCATGTAACAAATCTTCCGAGTTGTAGGTTTTAAAGTACCAGATTAAATAAGAAGAAATGTGTCTGATCTGCAGTGATAAGCTATCTTCACCCAAAACATTCTTTGAAAAACAAAATAAACTAAAAAAAAACTTTCTAAATTACTGATTTTACTTGGAAAAGTGTTAAATCCAGAACTATAATTTGATTCAAAAGCTTCAGACTAAGCAAGCAAAGATCAAAAGTGTTGTTGGACAATTTTTTCATATCCTGATTATTCAACTGATTCAATTTGACTGGAGTTGATGCATCTTTATGAAGCATTCCGTACAACATTGAGACAATATTAACCAAATTAGTTGCTTTTAGGGTACTTATTATTCCAGTGGTGTCATCAGATTTTTTTTCTGAAAAAGTTTCAAAAAGTTTCCTGTAAAAAATGAAATATTCCACATAATATTTTAATTTAGAAAATAACTTAAAAATACCTTTTGTTTGAAAAATGAGTTATTTCTACTAAAAATTTGAGACAACTTTTCAAAATGTCAGCCATCTGCTGATCATTATCTAATGGTCCTCGAATATTGCTAAAAAAAACACTCAAGGTATCAATGAGACCATAACTAATTACGAGAGAAGCTAGGTCTGTAGCCCTTTGCATCAATAAAACTTGGTCAATTTTTTTACAATCATCATCAGTTGATATAGCGCTTGAATCACACGACTGAGATGCTATATTTGTTTGACAAAATTCCGAATTCAAACAACTGAAAATAGAGCCGATCAGCTCAAACAAACTGGAACAAATCAACCAATTGTTGGAAATTTTGTTTTTATTTGAAGAACTTGAACCAAAATCAAAACCAGTAATGTCCAAAAGCATTATATTCGAATGATCATTTAGAATTTCGACTAGACTCATTAGCTTGTTGCTTAAAACAAAATCGATAGATGAATTTAGACTATTTTTAGTTACATTAACCAAAATGCTTATCAAATTGTTGGCGCATTTTGAGTTTATTTCAGCAGTAGGCTGTTGAGCCGAAAGCAAAGAAACCTGTTCTAAAAGCTTGATCGTAATTGAAGGTCCATTCACTTGTCGAAATAGAATAGCTTCAAGAGAATTTTTCTGTATTATCCTTACTAACTCACTGCTATGCTTGCATAATATTTGAATACTGTTTGAATTTTTTTCCATTTCTTTAACCAATTTAGGAAGTTTAGAATTTTTAAAACCTTTTAATGAGCTAATTTCAGCCGTAGTCAAATTATCCGGGTAGTTATTTTCATATTCAAGTCCTTTGGATGACAGCTTGACTTTTAATTTTTTCAATTTTTTTTTTAGCTGTTTCTTGCGCTCCTCATTAGCCAACGATTCTTTGTCATTGTTTTCCTTAGAGGCATCAATAATACAATTTAAATTATATTCTTCTATTTCAGATTGAGTCAAATTTTTGCCCTGATTTGACTCGTTCATCACTTGCTGATGCTTTAGTCCACGCAAATGAGATTTTAACTGAACTTCAGTGTTAATTACCACATTGCATACTTTGCAATATTTTGGCTTTTCATAGGGATGTGGTGCGGGCGCTTCACCCGAGTTGTCTTCGCCAGAATAATGCATTATGCTCATTTCGAAAGCTTTTTTTCTAATTTCTTCTAAATTTAATTCGTGACGTTTTCCCCATTCTTCTTGCTTTTGCATGAGTCTTTTTTTGACTTGTTGTTTGTTGGCTTGAAATTGTGCCTCTTTTCTAGCTAATTTCATCTCTCTTGATTTAACTTTGGCCCTAGCGGTTTCAATTCTTTCTTTTTCCTTTTCAAGCTGAGTTTGTTCAATTTTTGATTGTTTTTGCTTTCTCTTTTCCATTATTTCCTTAATTTTAGCCATTCGCTGATTTTCCAATTTTCTGCGTCTTAATTCAGCCGCCTGTTCTTTAGCCTTTTGTTCTTCCTGCTTGCGCAGACGTTCTTCTTCAATGTTGTGCTTAATAACCTCGTTTCGTCGCTCATGTTTCTCTAAAATTGATATTTTTCTGTTCTGAGCTGCAAGGTTGTTGATGAAAGCAATTTCGTGGGCTTTTTGTTCCTCAGCAGCGGCTTTTGTAGCCTTCAAATTAAGCAAATACTGCCTTTTTTCTTCGGCTCGTTGAAGCTTTGCCAATAATGTTGCCTTTTTGGTTCTAAGGAGTTTTTTTTTCAATTCTGATACTTTTTCTATTTTCTTGGTCAATTCTCTTAGTTTATTAAGCCGCTCTTGATAAAATTGTTCACGCTTTTCCTGTGCTCTGGCCTGTTTTTCTTCGTGTTTTCTTCTTCTCTCGTTTGGCGATTGCTTTCTAGACATAGAGAGAAGCTTCTCATGAACATGAATGGCACGACCTGGTACTCGATTTGACTCAGTCTCATACCCTCCTTCAGCTAGTTAATTTTTAAAATTCAGATTTAAAAATTCAAATTTAATAACAAAATAATTTATTTAAAAAAAACATTTTCAATTTTATATTCTAAAATTTAAAAGACACATGACTCAATAAATGATTCAATAATGTTTTGTTTTTCTCAAAAATAATTTTATAAGATTTGTACCGAAAATTTCAATTAAAATTTTTAAAATATCACTAAAACTCAATCGTTTTTGATTAACTTGATACTTTAATCTATAAATTTTTAATTTATTAGATTACGAGAAAGTATTTATTAACTATTATAATGGATCCTATCACATAAAACATAAAAATTGACATAATCTAGTCTGTATGGCTTTTATCTACTCTTCTAAATTGTAAATCCGACAAGCACTCAAACAATTTTTTTTTCAAAATTTTATTACATTAATTTCATGCACTTGAATAAATTTAATTCAAAAATATTTATCTCACAATTGATTTTATATTTTATTTAATTTTCAATAATAAGATGATTTTTTTTTTTTCAAGATCATCAAAAGTCAAAAATTTACTTTGTTTAGTTGCCTTTTTCCAATATTCCATCAATGGTGTATTTCTTTCTGTATCGTTGTTCTCCAAATCAGTTGAAAATTTGCTAGTCTAAAAATATATATAAATTTTAATAAAAATATTCTTATTTATAATTAGAGATTAATTAAATTTTCAATTAAAAATTTCTTTCTAGATTGGACTATTGTTTTAAAGTAACAGTTTATATTGCTAAACAATTTATGGTTTCAACTGATAAGAAATTAGTTCTTTAAAATAAAAAATATTTCTTAAAATAATATTTAAAAAATTTGATTCTTTTAATTTCATCATTCATTCTAATAAAAATAAAAAATAAAAATAAAAGTAACTTACCACCATATCATCATTTTCGTAATCATTGCTCATATTGTCTTTGTGTCCATATTCATGGTTAAAATGCATCAACTGGTCAACAGACAGCTGTCTTGTCAATTTAGCTTCTTCATTCAAAAACGAGAGTAGTTTTTCATCTTGTTTTATCTCCATTACAATTGTTTTTTCTTCTTCTTCATAAAATTTCAAAATACTGTCATGCCGTTGATTAGCATTTATTTTTGACAAATTTTTCTTCTTTAAAAACTCATATCCCAGAATGTCGTCCACTTCTTCCTCATCAGCATCATCTTCTTCATCGTCAGCACCTTGTTCGTCATCCATATAGTTTTGTTTAGCATCTTTTGGAAAATAGTTTCTGAATGAGTCATCGTACAAAGAAGCGTTCTCAAATGACTCATTTAAAATACCATTATTGATCACTTGGCTCGGATTAGCTAAATTATTATTAAATGGAGACAACTCAGAAGGATTTGAAATAACATTGCTATAGCTCATCAACTGGTTTTGGTTCAAAGACTGACATTGCATTAGTGAAAAGTGAATGGGGTTCAAATTAGTCATCCAGGACTGTTGATTGAGTAAATTATTAATATAATGAGTCTGAACTGAGAGTTGATTGATGCTGGATGGTGGAATATTTGACAAATTTTGTGCCATAAATGGTGATGTTGTATTAAATGATACATCATCGGTGTCTTTTTAAATAAAATTTTTAGAAAACTAATAAATTATAGAGTAGGCTTGAGTTAAAATTTACAAAAAAATTTTGAAGAATCATCAGATTCCTTTTTTTAATAAAGATTCAGTTCTATAAATCAATTAAGAAAGAACAGGAAAAATGAATTTTGATCAAACTTAATTTTTATTCATTTACAAAAAATTGGCACTTTTTTTCATAAAATTTAAAATGCAAATTGTTATTCGAGCGATGATTTTTTTAACTCAATTCATCAATAAAAAAAATTTACTTATTGACTGTAAATCACTAAAAGTTTCATGGTTTAGCAAATCGATTGGATCACTTAAAAATAAAAATTAAATTTTAATATCATAAATTTCTAGTAAAAATATCATCAATTGACAGAAATAAAAAAAATTAAACAGTTTAAAAATTTGACTTAATAATTTAATAGATGCCAAGATATATCTAAGAAATTTTTAGGTTTAGAGTGAAGCATTAGCTATTTTTTATTCTTTTAAAATAATATTCAAGTTTCAAATTTATAAATAGGATCTAACAAAACACTTGAGGCGTTCTAATATTGAAAAAAAAAATTTAAAATCATTGAAATTGTATCTTGTTCCTAAAATAAAACAATAACACTTTTAACAAATAACAATATATAATTTCTAACTATAATTAAAGAAATTGCTTTATTTTTAATTTTATGTGGCTAAAATATTTTTTCTTCCAAAATATTTAATTATTTAGCTTTTGCTTATTTAAAAAAGTTTAGTTATTTGCCTAAGGTTAAATTTGTTATTAAATTCGTCTATTTTTAACTTAGCTTAAAAATTATCAGAGAAATTATCAATTTAAAATGAATTTTTTTTATTTATTTTTGTTTATTAATCAATTTAATATTTACTTGCTAGATTTTTGATTAATATCGATATCAAATTCGTCAAAATAAGAATCCTCTTCATTGTACTCGTTTGAAAATTTTTTTCTCAACAAATTTTGACTTGGATTAAAATCTCTAAATCCGATAACTGATTGATCCTGAAGATTGTTTGCCTCCTTTCTAATATCAACTCCAAATGGCTCATTGACTTCACTGAATTGGCTGCTTGAATAGTTCGCAAGATTATTTGATTTTCGTGGCGATGATTTCCTAACTTCCCAAGCAACTGGTTTCTGCTTAGGCTTTAATTTTTCGTGTTCTCTAATTGTTTGAATTCGTGAAATTAAAGACCGAAAATCGTTGACACAGTTCTCCAATATTAAAATTACTTCCTTGAAAAAAAATTAATAAAATAATTTAATTTATAGCTTCTTAATTTGGGTTGGTTTTACCTTGCATTCGCTGACATTGTCGTCATTTTCACAAGTTTGGTAAATTTCGTCCACAGATCGTTTAAGATTGTCAAACAAATAGGCCCAATATCTTGATCGAATATCGGGTTTTTTTGCATTAATATTCTGATTATGAAACGAATCGTTTGAAGAGGCTGTAGTGGTATTGCATTTTGTCTCAAATTTGTTGTTAGTGCGAATTTCATCAGATTTTTTGCCTTTTTTCTGAATTTCATTTGTCTTTTTGTTTGTCTGTTGCTGCTTTTGCTTCGATTTGTTTTTGTTCGATCTCTTTTCGGCTGAAAAACAGTCAGAGTGGCTTGAATTTCTTGAAATTTTGCTATTAGCCCGTTCGAGGCTAAGGTTCAAAATTTCTTCGGTCAAAAAAGTGGCTGACTTCTCATTAATAAAGCCTTTTGTTTGGCCTCTTATCGATTGTTGTGTAAAATTTTGTTGCATAACTTTCTTTTTACCTTTTTTTAAATTTTGGTCCAAATTAGAATTTATACCTGACATTAAAACACTCATTCTAGCCTCATACTCCTTAGAAGAAAGCAAATTTAGAAAAAAAAATTAATATTTTATTTTGATTTTTCGTTTTATTTATCAAAGAACAAGAATAACCATGGAGACGTAAATAGAACGAAATATCCGTCAAAATTTATAATTTTCAGATTTAAATATTGCAAAATTTACCTTTGATAACAATTCACCTTCATGAATGTATCTTATTAGATTATCTAAATTGCTCATTTTTCGATTTAAATATACGTGCCGATGTCTAGGTTTTATTTAAAGATAAAATCTTAAAAATCATCGATCACTCTTTAGAGTAGAGATAATGATTTTCCAAGATTAGATCTAAAGCAAACAAAAATTATCTATGAATTGTATTTTAATCATAATATAGTGAGCTATTATCTTATAGACGGGTATAATATTTTATTTTTTTAAAGTTTGGTTAATATTGCCAAATTTTAAAATTTAAAAAAAAAATTTTTTTGGAAATTTGTTCACTTTGTTCTGAATACTTGAAATCAATTGCATAAAAACTACATCAATTAAAACAAGATAATTTCAAATTATTAGTTATTTGCTAAATTATCTAATAGGATTTTTTTATATTCACTCAAATAGGATTTTGAAATTAAAATATTGCTCAAGATTTTTTTTAAAAACCTAACAAAATCGAAAAACTTTGATCCTGAAAATTTAATTAACTCATTTTTGCAATATTACGCCAAATCGTTATGTTTTTATTGTGGTAAAATTTTAAACGAAAAATGTAAATTTTTTTTTTAAGCTCTAAAAATTATCATTTAATTTTGAAACCAAAAAATATTAAAATTACTGTCAAAATTATCCGTGTAAAATAAATTACAGCAAATAAATTTCAGGTCAAAAAAGCAATTTAGCTAAAAAAATAATAAAATAAGCAGTATTTTTTTTAAAATAAATTTATTTAATGAATAAAAAATTTTAACTTTTTTTTCTAAAAATTCTTTTAGAAATGAACGATCCATCTAGTTTGTATGAACACATGAAAAAATATGTCGAAATTGAATTGAAGTCACGAAAAGACAAACAAGTTGGATGGGTTTTTACAATTGATCCTATTTCAAAAAGGTATATATATTTATGTTTTTAAAAAGACTAGAGTTGATTTTAATTCACATAATCCTTAATATAAGAAAGAGTCATGCCATGACTAATGTTTCTTGTGAGTTAAATTCATATCTGGTTAAATTCGACATAACCAAACATTTATTCAAAACAGCTATGTACTCGTAAATTTTGACGGAGATAAGCCCAATGAAGTCACAATGGTAATGGGTGAAGAAGTAAAACATGTAAAGATACTGCCTTCTCCTGTCGAGGATGCTAATATACAACACTTAATAATAGAAAAATTGGAGACTCTATTCAGTGAGAATGATCAAATAGACTATGGACATGATGTGGAATCGATAAACAAGCGTAGAGAAGAATTGGTCAAATGGTTTCAAAAAAATCGCCTTCCAGTTAATATAGAGCCAGTGGAAGGATCAAAATTTCCAATAATCAATATATTGGATACTGTTCAAATTCGGGCTCCTTATGAAGATCAAAATTGTGAATCTACTAACGAAATTATTTTGGACAAAGTGAGAAATTTAGTTAGAAACTTAAAAACAGAATAAATTTTCAACAGTTAATTTTCTTTTTTGAATTTTAAAGCATTTTAAAAAGCTTTTAAAAACCATAATGACTAAATGAATAATTTATTGATATTTTCTAAATTAGAATGAACCGTTGTTGTAACCAATTATTGGTTAAAAATTCATATTTCGTGCACAATTTAAATTTTGGCATTAAAAATTCTCGTTTACTATCAAATTTTTTACAGTTATCACTTTTTAATAAACAAAAAATGCTCTTGAATCCGAATGAATTAAATAGTTATTCTCAACACAGAAATCTGGCCCGAGATCCTCCTAAGAAACAGAATAAAAATATATCACAAAAAATTCTAAAAAATGATCTTAGCAAAAAAAAAAAATCATCAAGCCAAGGCAGCAAACCAACAACGCAGGATATTTTCAAAGCTCTTGAAGTTAAACCTTTGACTAATATCGATGAAAATATTGGACTCGAACTTGGTGGAAAACTAGAAAAGTGTAATTATAATCATTTTATTTTTAAATTTTGAATATTATTTTTTAAATATAGATTTAAATTTTTGTAAAACTGCTAAAAAATAAAATAATATTTGATCTCTTTATTTAATCAAACCAAATCATTAAATTATCAAAATAGTATTAAATGGCTTGATACTGAGGATAGAAACAAAACTAAAGTATGCTTCATAAGTTATAGAATTAATAATGATAATTATTGATATATTTTCAAACTAATAATTGTAAAATTAAAAAAATAATTATTTTATTTAGCTTCTGTTTAAAAATATTAAGTGAAAAATTTAAATGAAGAAAATTATCAGGACTCTTTATATTATGTTTAGAAAAAAAAGAATAAAAATCGTTCAAAAATAGAAAAAATGTTTAATATTTCTCAGAAGTAGAAATTGTTATACCAGCTTTGGTAATTGAACATGCGCTTGTGATTCTAAACTTTTCCTTAATATCAATCCTTTTATTTTAACTAACTCATACATTATTAATCTTCAACAAAGTTAAATATTTACAAAGATATTTTTTTCCCCTTTCTAAACTCTGCTCAAAAATAATTTTTGGATTATTTCAGATTTGAATTAAGGAGCAAAACATATTCTTGATCGCTTCAATTGTTTGAGTTTAATTAGTTTCATTCTCGTGAAAAGCCGGTAAATATACCTAAAAACCCTTGAAAACTCTGCCGTTTTATAGTTAAAAGTTTAACAAGACATGATTTCGGGGAAAATTTTTTTTTAAAAACTTTATTTTGAATTATTTTTAGTGAAATTAATTTATTTAAGACAATTTTTTAAATTATTTAATTAAATGAATTAAGCCTTTATTCAAAATAATCCGATTTTTCAAAATTTAGTACAGTTTTTGATCTATGATATTTTTCTATTTAAAAAATAAAAATAGTTATTGATATACTTTAAGATTTATATCAAATAAAACTGTGTTTTTTTTTATTGAATTTATTTTGCAACTAATTAAATAATTTTTCGAGTAAAACTTTCTTTTTCTTATGCTTAATTCAACCAAATTTTCATAGTACTCAACAAAAAAAAAAAACTAAATTATTAAATTATTCTAAATATTAATTTAATCTAAAAATAAATACAAAATAAAATTTTAATTATCAAATAAAAAGCTTATTTTTAATTTTAAGCCGAAATAAACAAAGTTTTGGTCAATTTTAGACAAGATGAAAATATTTTATCATTAGCTAACGAATCTGGATTAAATTGTAATTATAGAAAATTATTTTAAAAAAGGATTCAATTAAAATCTTTTTAGCTCGGATGTTTAATGATGTTTTGTTAAGCTTTCGCAGATTTTGTTTGCAGTCTAAAGCATTACCAGCTGATTTACATATTAAACTAAGCGACATTATCCGAAATGCAGCCAAACATACAGATTTGTTTCCATATTTTTTGCGACATGCTCATGAATTATATCCTCATTTGCATTGTATGGACGATTTGAAGCATATATCTGATCTTACTGAACCGAGCTATTGGTACATCGATGCTCGTGATATGAAGCGAAAGATAATCTACCATGCAGGACCAACAAATAGTGGCAAAACATATTCAGCTCTGAAAAGATTTCAAGAAAGCTCCAGTGGGATCTATTGTGGACCTTTAAAACTTTTAGCTAATGAAGTGTTTATAAAAACAAATAATTCTGGACATAAATGTGATTTAGTGACTGGCGAAGAAAGAAAATTTGGAGACGAATCTGGTAAGCCGTCTGAGCATTTGGCTTGTACTGTTGAAATGGTAAATTTGGAAAAAAATTATGAAGTCGCTGTGATAGACGAAATTCAGATGATAAAAGATCAGCAGCGAGGTTGGGCTTGGACCAGAGCACTGTTGGGAATTAAAGCTCAAGAAATTCATGTATGTGGAGATCTGAGTGCTTCTGATCTGATTTCTGATCTTAGTTTTTTAACAGGAGATGATTTCGAATTAAAATCGTATGAGCGGCTCACTTCTCTATCAATTATGGATCGTGCTTTACAGTCATATGATAATGTTGAGCCTGGCGATTGCTTTGTTTGTTTTAATAAAAATGATATCTACAATGTGCTAAATAATTTAGAAAGTCGAGGCCATGAAGTAGCCGTAATTTACGGATCGATGCCTCCAGGTGTTAAACTCGCACAGGCTGCCCGATTCAATGATCCTAATGACAAGTGTAAAATTTTAGTTGCAACTGATGCGATCGGAATGGGGCTTAACTTAAATATAAGAAGAGTTATATTCTATTCGCTTAGAAAAGTTCAACAAAAAGAGAATAGACACGATGCTGATGGAAAAGATGCGTCCGAGATTGAAAATATTACCACATCTCAAGCTCTACAAATTGCCGGGAGAGCTGGTCGTTTCAATACTGCATTCAAAGATGGATTAGTCACTACATTTACAAGTAAAATTTAATAGCCAAAACGATTAACACTAATTTATCTAAGTTTTATCTTTTTTATTTTAAATATTATAAAGCTACCTGATTTTTTCTTTTTGTCCTTTCATTTAATTAAGAATAATTTTAAAAATTTAAAACATAATGTTTAGTTTATTTTGAATTTTTTCTTTTAAAACTTAAAGGAAATATTTCAAGACGGTTGAAAGTGAACCAATTCACAGTAAAAATAATTCATCATCATTGAATAACCTTCATTGAATTTGTATAAAAAAGACTCTTCTAAGGCTAGAAACAAACATTTTTTAAATAATAAAAAAATTCAAGATAAGCTTAACAAAAAATTATTATATTAAATTGAATATATCAATTGATTTTATTAAATAATTTAAAATTTTCTACATAACATGTTGAACTTGTAACATTAAATTTTTTAAACGGATTAATTTTAGTATCTCAAGACAAAAGTTTCTTATATTCAAAATTTATTACTCCAAAATAAGTGCACAAAATAAAACTATGATTCTTTAATAAATTGAATACACCTGAGCTCTACTAATTTCACTATTTATAAATGATGTTATTTTATTAGATATATAATATTTTATAAAACTTAAGTTTTCAAGAATATAGAAAGCTAAATAAAGTTTTTTTCTAGGTTTTCAAGTATACATTTTAATATTTTAAAGATAGATTTTGGAAATTCAGATAGTGTCGAAATTTTTCTCAACACAATTTTTGCATTTATTTTTGTTTATTTTTTCAAAGTGCTATTTAAATAATTTTGTTCACCTAAAATATAAATAAAATGAACCAAATTTTAATTTTAATTTAAATTTTAAGCTCAAGATTTGCCAATTTTGAAAGACATTTTAAATCAACCTTTGGATAAAACCACCAGAGCTGGCTTGCATCCAACCGCAGAGCAAATTGAACTATTTGCTTATCACTTACCAAATCATTCTCTAAGCGATTTAATAAAAATTTTCATGAGCATTTGTCGTATTGACAGTGGCCAGTATTTTTTATGTAATTTTGGCGAAATAGCCTATCTAGCTGAAATGATTGACCATATACCGATAAATCTTAGATCAAAATATACTTTTGCCACCAGTCCGATTAACCGAAAGCAAACATTTGTATGCTCATGTTTTGTAAAATTTGTTAGATATTACAGTAACAACGAAGTGGTAACAGATGAAATTCTTAAAAAAATTATCGAATGGCCTTTCAAAATTCCGCAAAATGTAAACGAAGTGGCTCATTTAGAAACAGTGTATGACGTTTTGGATCTTTATCTGTGGCTCGCTTATCGATTCTCCGACATTTTTACTTATATAGACCAAGTTAAACAAATGAGAGTCGAATTGGAACAAATAATTTATGAAGGAGTAAAAAACATCTCAATTTTGAATCAATCAGGAAACAAAACTCGTCATTTGATTAACCGCAGGCATAAGAGAGTCGAACCTCAAGACACATCCCAAATAAACAACATGTTCACAAGCCAACCAGCTTTTTCTTCTCAGACATCAGAACTTAAAATGAATAAAATAGAATTTGATAATTCAACTAAAATTCAATTGAAAAGTGATAGTCAAAAATTTGATTGTAATATTTCTAGATCAGATGAAGAGCTTTCAAACAAACAAAATGAAAAAATTGATGAAGGTAAATTCAAATCAAAATATCTAAAGCTTGTAGATTATCTGAAAATTTCTTCGTCAGTCGGAGAGAAAAAAAATGATGCAAGCTCGGGCAAAGCAATAAAAAACAAAAATATCGACCAAAACAACTTAGTTCAACCAAATAGATCTTTTAAAGAAGCTTACAAATCGCTAATTGAAGACGGAACAATTGAATTATCTTTAAAAAAGATAAAAAATGTCGATAACAAAAATGTTAACTCAAATAATATAGCTGATTCAGCAAATGTTGGAATTGCTATAAAAAAAATTTTTAGTACGAAGAAAAAAAATTAAAAATAAATTTATTTTTGAACTAAATTTTTGAATTTGGGCATTATTTTTTAGTTCTTAATTGTTTTGATTTGTTGCCAATTTTTTAGGAAGATAAATGCTTTTTTTTTAATAAATTTCACCGTTAATTTTCAATAAATAGAAACAAACAAGTATAATTTGAGTTTTTTTTTTAGTTTTCAATTTGCGATCATAAATATTTGTGCAGTACGGAACGCATATTTAAACCTCTTTCATTAAAATCGAAGGACCAGTTACAACCGGCTAATTTTGGTGTAGATAACGAAAGAAGTTTTTCTTTGTGAACGAGCACTTGAATTGCAACGAATATTTAACCAATATTTTTTTCGTTTCTATTTAATATGCTTTAAATTTGTGCCTATGTAAAAAATTATTATTAATAATTGAATTAAAATAACTGTAGATTGATTTATTTTTTTCATTGAAATAAAATTTGACTCAAATTTTCATTAAAAGTATTAAAAAAATTTTAAAGGAATTAAATCAAAAATTTTTTTACATAAATAAACCTATTTAGTAGTAGTAGTAGTAGTAGTTTTAATTACTGCAAATTGGAGCTAGTCCAAGCAAAGCTCTAATGAGCTTTAGCAGTCGGTTCATCTTGTTTTGTCATCCAAGCGTCAATCTTAGCTTTAAAGATGTTACGACTAGTTGCACTAAAAATTTCTTCAGGTAATTTATTCTAAACGCTAACAACTCTGTTTGTAAAATAATTAAATCTCTGACTACAATTCTCTGACTACTCTTTCTCGAATCTAGTTCTTGGAGTTTCTTCTAAGATTATACCTTTTACTGTCAGGCCTAGTGTTTAAGCTGTAGTTTAAACCTGACAAGCGAAAAGTATAATACTCTTACTATTTTTGTTGATTGGAAATTTTAAAGATCTGCGGATCATTCCCAATAAACGTTTCCTCATACAGTCACATTTTTGATTTGAGTATCCCATTTCAAGTCACTTTGGATATAAATAGCTAAATCTCTTTCGCAGACATCAGTTATCAATATTTAGTGATGCTGACCAGTCATTTGACCATCTACATTATTATTATTATTATATTTTATTTATTTGAGGGAAACCCTCAGGCTACTCAGAATGGAACAAAGTCCTTCTTTTT
>VANL01000541.1:0-30216 GCA_006352455.1 Brachionus sp. 'Tiscar' | reverse complement strand
TAAATAAAAAATTTCAATTTATTTATTTTACCCGAAATTTTTTAAAATTTTTATTAATTTTTGAAAATAAAATCAAAAAAAAAATCAAAAAAATGAAAAAAGAATATTTTAAATTAAGCTTTTTTAATATCAAAATTATTATGTTCATAAATTTTTTATTATTTAACCAGTATCCGTTTTTCTCAATTGCAATTCTAATTACCTAATAAATCAAAGTATAGTTTTAAAAATAAATTTGATTTTCAACCTTTTTCAGGTTACTAATATTTTACGACAATTTTCAGTTGTACCATTTTTTTTCTTATTTTTATCTTTTTACGAATTTTTTCATCTTTTACCATAATTACCATTTTTTTACCATAATTTTACTGGAATTCATTTAAATTTTCTGTTTTTGAGATTTTAAATTTTGATTTATTTCATAATTTATTAATCCAGAAAATTACTGATCTTAATTTATAACCTAGATTAAATTTTTTATACAGCATCAGCTTTCTTTAAACGAAAGTCAATTAAAAATTGCCAGTCACGGTACTAAACACTAACTAATATATTATCTATTTTCTTTTTATTGGAAAATTAATTGAATTTAACTGGCTTTTAAAAAAATCTAATTATTTAAAATTTTGAATTATTTAGACTAGAGAAATATTTCTATTCATCTGCTAATTTTTTTTTTTCAGAAAGATTATTTTCTATATTTATTTATTCGGGTTTGAAAACAGACCTTTAAAAAATTCTAAATACAAAAATTTGATAAAGAAACGAATTGAGTATGAGAAAAATCATTTATCTTATGAGAAAAATTTTTTCTTTGCGACTATAAAAACTGCCAACATCAACTTCTTATTTTCTAATTACACAACTAATCATAATCTGAAAAACTTATCTTCAAGGCTAAATGCTTGCAAAAAAAAGAGATACGAATTTTTTTTCTTGATTATAAATAATTTGATTTAATTTATTTTAAAAAAATAAAAGCTTTCTGCTTTTTTTTATCAAATTTCCTTTTTATTTTATTTTTAGTTAGAGTAAAAATAGATTAAACTAAAATTGAAAGATAATAAAAAAACATGAATATTATTGAAAATTTAATTCCATAAAATGAAATGGTCAGCTATATTTCATAATATAAAATTTTTATTTTTATCACTGTTATTGATAAAACATTACTATTTTAATAGCTAAATTTTCAATTTTTATAAATAATTTAGAATAATTTATCTTAGATTAAATAAAAAATAAAAATATAAAATCTCAATCGGAAATATGTTGTATTTTTAAAAATTTCTTTCTACGTTTTGTTTATCGTTTAGAAAAGTAAATGACATAAACAATGAAAAAGTACCGGACAAAAAATATAGAAAAACCAGAGGATAAACTGACAAAGTGCTGCAAAAAAGTAGTTGACTCATTGTTTTATCAGTTTTGTACTCTAAACACTTGTCAACAATTAGTCCAACCCAATATGGACTTGCACTATCACCAAACAAATGCAGCACAAAAATTATAATCGAATTGGCAGTGGAGCGAAGATTCGGCTGAACAATATCTAAAAAAATATTTTTTTCTAATACCCAACACAAATTAAAACAAACAATCATTATCATGTATACATATAAACTAAAGTAAGCATCAAAATGAATAGTTGCTAGGTAAACATAGAGTAGGACACTTGAAGCAAAAAATCCACATGCCATAAAATAACAATCTGTCTTGGCAAATTTAATTGACTTTCGTTTAAAGAAAGCTGATGCTTGATATGGTATCAGAAGACCTAGTACACCGCACAATGCTTGTAAGATTGAATATGATGTTTTTATATCATCTAAATTGTAAGGAAGCCTTTGATTTTTTAATGAATAGTCAATTATAGTCGGAGACCACCAACTGAATCCAACATAAGCTGCTAAATTAGTTGTCCAAGTAAACATTAGTAAAATATAAGTCTTTTTTTTAAACAAAATTTTAAGATCATCAAGAAAATGCTTAGAATTGTTACGTTTAGCAATGGAATAATGCTCTTCTGTGGAGTCCAGTTGCTCGATACTGATCAATTCTCGGACTGGCTCTTCATAACCAACAAATACTGCTATTAGTACCAAAAGGGTATATATTGGAGTTATTCTCATTGAAAACCGCCAGTCATCAGGATAAGCATTTTTTGAAACGATACCAATTAGATAGGACACACCAGTTCCTAGAGGGCTACCAAGACAAAATATTAGCAGGACTTTGTTTCTAAGCTTTTGGTTATTCATGAACCTATCGCCTATAATTGGCACAGCAATTGTTTCAAATGATGCAGTGGCTACTCCAAACAAGCATCGACACAAAACAAAAAGATAAAATTTGTCAGCAGGAATGTAAGAGCCTGCCACAGTGCTCGATATCCACAAGACAAGACTGAAAACGAGCAAATATTTTCGATTAATTCTATCACCAAGATAGCCATTGAGAGGTGAAAAAGCCATGTAGCAGAGCAAAAATGCTGTTTGAAGTAGACCTGCTGTAGATTTATCCACATTGAAAAATTTTTGCACATCTATTAGAACTGAACTCACTACAAAACGGTCCGTGACGTTTAGCACACTCAAAGAGCAAAGTATGAATGCTGTGAAAAACGTCTGATGTTTGTGTCTAAATTTTTGAAACTTGTTGCTTCCTTTGAAAGGCAATTCAATAGGAGCCTGGATACCAGTTATAAGTGGTCGGCTCTCATGAACATCCTGAATCATTTTAGTAATCAAAAAAAAAAATAAAGAATTGTGTAATTTTATTTATTTTATTTTTTAATGTTAAACGAGGTTTAACTTAAAGGACACGCTTTGTTCTCGTGATATTTTAGTTGAATTATTTTTTATGCAGCGTGACTTATTTTATAAATTTATCAAGCTCTTAAGCAACTATTTCTCATCTTGGACTTTTTATTTTTAATTTATTTAAAACTTTTGATTGGGTGCAAAGTTTGACAAAACCATTATGTCTACATCACGCCTATTTTTTATGATAATTAGTTGAATCACATGTTTCTAATACTCTTATTCAAAATAAATCAAATTGTTTTTTTTATGAAATTTTTGTTTTATTTCAAATTTTAAAACCAAGACAAAAATAAGCGCTATCTTTCTTTTTTACCAAGCAAACAAAATTATCTATACTATTTTTTAACATAAAATTAATTAAATATTTTATTAAATAGAAACATTTCAAAAAAATATTAAAAATTTTAATTTTTAAGGAAATAGTTTTAATTAAAGATAAAAAATAGAGGTCTAAAAGCCGGTATAGATAAACGGTTAAATTTTAAAACAATTTGAAAAGTTTGTTTACGGTTTAAAAATTTTTTGCAAGTTGAAAGTATTTCGTTAACCATAAGAAAAAAGAAAAGTTATTATATGCTTTCTTTTTGAAAAATGGGTTCAAGGCATTAAATTACCCAGTTATGATATCGGCACTTGGAAAAAGGTAATCGGTTATGCATAATTAGTTACACAAAATTCAAACCCTTATAACTTGGGAATGAGTAAAGCCAAATAAAATTTTTTTTTTTATTTAATCCTTGTTTTATTATCTGTAAAAATTTTTTTTGTATAGAGACAACACACCTTTGTCAGCCATAGATCTTGTTTTAACGCTCAACATCTGTAAAAAGTTTCAATCAATTGTATATGAAAAAGTCACTGGGATACTTTTCAATGAATAGTAAAAGTCGTTTTTACAATAATTCTTCGACAGACCTCTGAATTTATAGCAGCTAATTTAGGCAAGCGAAATAAGGCTTTTACATCCCGCGCTCAGAAATTGCTATCCAAAAAAGAATTTTTTTTTTAAAACTTTTCTTTTCCAGAGAAACGAATATTTTCTGGGCATAATGCGCTTCATTATATTTCGGTTAAGTTTTCGATAAGAATTGGGAATTTTAGCTCTTAATTGATATAGTTTCATGCAGTCTTTCTGGTAATGTCTTCTTGGATAAAGTGATAAATTTGAAATATTTGGATTATTTACAAAATAATTTTTCATCTTTTTTTCAAGAGCGAGTCTTTCAGCATCATTTAACGTTTTTTTCAAAAAAAAACTTACTAATGTTAAAAATTTACTTCTTTTCTAAAATATATATTGACCATTATTGCAATTTGAAAAATTCTTAATTAGCAAAATTTAAATAAGTTTTGTGTAACTAATTATGTAACACACGTTATAGCTTTTTCAAAGTGATTTTCATGCAAATAGGCTATACAGTTCAGAATATAAACATAAACAAAGGGTTTAGGACTTGGGATTTTATGTTATAAAATAAAATTATCTGTTATTTTGAAAATAAAAAAATATTGACAAATTCATATCAAATTTTTTAAATTTTTTTAAAAAGTCCATAAAGATCAAGTTGATATTATTATAAATTGATAGTCAGAATTTTTACGACTCATTTCTTAGCTAAATTAAAACTTTTAACTTCACAAAATGACCTCTTTTTTTACCAATATGATATTGGGAAAGCGGTTTTTTTTTCAAATTTTTATTTGTCATCAATCTAAGATCATTAAATCAAAAAAAAATTAAGTGAAAAAAAAAATCCCAAAAAAAAAATACAAAAGAAAAAATGGATACAATAAATTTAAAAAAAAAACGGTTCAAAAGTTTAGAAATTTTTACAATTTAATATTTAAAATGACCGCCTTTGCCGTTATAACAAGCCAAAACTCTTTTTGGCATAGATTCAATCAACTTTTGTACGTACTCAGTCGGAATCTTTAACCACTCTTTGTGTAAAACCTCTTTCAAATGCTCGACAGAGGTTATTTCGGAGATACACCTAACAGGTTGGCTAACTCATTTTGCTTTTTATTTCCACTTTTTAGCAGACCCACGATCTGCCATTTTAGTGGGCTAGAGACGTTTTTTTTACCCATTTTTTGGTTAAGTCATTTTGAAAGGACGTAAGTAGTTGGAGAGTATTTATATTAAGCAGTTTAAGAGCACAATTTTCTCAAAATTAGAAGATATGTAAGAATTAATCATAAAGGTGTAAATAAAGATTGTTATAATTTTTTAATCTTTTGGATTATCGGAATTTCTAAACATTTGAACCAGTTTTTTTTTTAATTTTTATAGGAAGTTTTTTTATTATAAATATTTAAAAGTTAATTTTAATTTTATGCCGAGTGTGATATATCAGATTGGAGAGAAAAAAAAATTCTACAAATTAGTGTTATCATTTTTTTACGTTAGTACTCAATTTTTCGTCAAATTCAATAAAAAATCAATTTTAGATAAATAATACAATTAATTTCTAAACTTTTGCAACATACTGTATAATAGACATACGAGAGTATAAAGGTCTTAAAAAACTGGATCTTTACTGAAGTAGGAAGATATAAAAATTCTCTTGATTAACAAAAAAACAATAGAAAATGATTTCTTATTTACTTGAATTCATAAATTAGGTCGAAATTTTTCAAAGTGTGGTAAAATTTGAACCATAGAGCTGTAAACAACTAATAGAAATTCCGAAACCTAAAATCTCATATACATTTAATTTTTCTAAGGTGGTCTCGAAAAGAATAAATATGAAAAGGTACAAAATTGAATGAATGAATTGGAAACTTTCAAGTATTTTCAAGAAAAAAAGTCACATTATTATATTGAGATTAGTGATCCAAAATGGAATTGTTTAGAATGGTACATCACACATTTTTTTTTTCCTTATTCACTCTTGTGGAGCATAGGGTCATTACTTTTGATTTCCACTCAAGTCGATCTTTTGCCTTTACCCTTGCTTCTCCCCATGTCATACCCATTTCGATGAGCTCTTTCGTGATTGTTGACCTCCATGTTACTGCTGGTCGTCCTACCTTACGTCACCCTTGAGGTGTCCATTGAAGCCATGCCCGAGCCATCGCAGCCTTTTGCTCTTAATGCATTGACTTAATGGTTCTGAATTTGTTCTTGTGTAAAGCTCAGCATTTGACAATGTCTCAGGCCAGTGTATCCCGAGAATCCTCCGTAGGCACATCACACATTAAGATGTTGGAATTTGTCTCCGTATAAACACAGCTTTATTTTAGTTGAAAAAAAAAGATATCCAGGTTTAAAAATAAAAAATAATGCATTGAATTTGTAAATGAATTTAATAAAAAAAAAATAGCCAGTTTAGAATGGTAGTTTAAAACATGCGCCCCGTACTACAGTGACATTCATAAGATTTTCTCTCTCCTTGCGGGGATCGAACCTTCGACCCTCTGCTTGAATGACCAACACGCAAACCTCTCGGCTATACGGGCTGCATGTTTTAAATCCCTTTTATTAAAAAATGGGGAACCAATTTCGACTGGGGATTTTGATAATTACGGCTTAGATGATCAACTCGATGCACTCACCTCTGTTTCAGATCGGAGCCTTCGCTCAAAAGGTACTTAGAAAGAAGATGAGCTTCCCCCTATGCTCCACAAGGAGCGAACAAGGTTGAAAAAAAAAAGAATGGTAGTTAACCTCCTGCCTTCCAGTTCCGTGTTAAATAGTTTTGATACAAACAAAAGTTATCACTTAAATAAAAATGAAAAATAATTTGAAATTAATACTGTTTTTTTAATTTGCATTTAAAAATTTTATTTCTTTCTATTAGTTAAATTTGTTAGATAAATGAAAACTTTTATCGGTAAAAAATTACATAATATGTAGAAAAAGGAAAAAGCATTTTGACTTAAAAATGTTAAAGTTTAAAAAAAATTGCTCGAATCTACCAAATTTTAACTTGACATTCCCTTGATTTAGCTTGTGATTCAACCTCACCCATAGTAGTTAGCCAAATATAAATTTTTTTTTTGAAAACCAACAAGACTCAAAACTTTTAATGACTTTAGCTTGAGTTATAATTTAAATCGCCAAATAAATAAATGACATCTAAGTAGCCTATCACTAATATCTATTAATTTTTGTTGAATTATTTTCTATAGAGTGATAAACAAAAACACTATTGATCAACAAAAAAATTGATTGGATAAAAAATAAAAGCCAATAGATTAATTTTATATTTATTAAATTATAATTTTGCGAATAGAAAAAAAAAAGTTCAAATATACAAAATATCTAAAATTACAAAGGATAATTAAAGCCCAATGAATAAAAAACCCCCTCCCAGATTTTGATTCACTTTTTTTTCTTGTTAACTAATTAAACCTAGCTAGCTAATAGAATAACTGTTGTGGAACAAGTGCAGCATTTTGAATTTGACTTGGTGCCGGCTCTGGTTGTTGCGTTTGACTCATTTGATTTGTAATATAAGAATACGAATTAGTAGAGTAGTCTTGTGCCGAAGGGTACGAAAACGAATTGACATTAACCTAAAAAGAAATTAATTTAATTAAATTTTTAATCAATCAATAAATAATTAGAAAAAAATAATACTAAAATTCATACGTCTTTTTTGTTAAGGTACTGGCTATATTGATTCGAATTAAACATTTGACTTTGACCATAATAATTTTGATATTGATTCAAATGATATTGATAATTATATGATTGATTATAATTGTCATAATTTGGCGAAGTCGTACTTGACGCATTTGTAAACACCGTATCTAATTGATTATTATTACCATAGGCAAAAAAATCATTTGGACAATTTTTTTGATTGACGTCCGTATTGACCGTGCCGTTTGACAAAGCATCATTTTTGTCTTCATTGGGTGTCGAATTGTTCAAAAAATTGTAGCTTTTTTTTATACCAGTTTCGGCTATAGGACTCGAGGTCATTTGATTAAAATCACAACATTGATTCTTGTAGTTATAATTAGAAAATATAGTTTGTGTAGTAAGAGGAGACTGGTTGAAATTTTGATAGCTTTGATAATTAAACTGAGGAGTCGATTGAAACGGTGCATAGGTCGATGACTGATAAGTTGAATAAGACTCTGTGACTTTGTTGAACGAACTTTCGTTTGATATTGATGACGAAGATGAATTTGAAGTTGATGAGAGCGTGTTGGTCACAGTAGGAATGTTTTGCAACGAGCTGTTTGTCTCTTGCATGGCCGACTTTCTCCATTTGGCGCGTCTATTACTGAACCAAATTTGAATTTTGTTGTCATTGAGGCCAGTATTTTGACATATTTCTTCTCTTAGAGAAGCATCTGGATAGTGAGTCTGTGCAAAAACAGATTCCAATATTTCAATCTGTTTACCACTGAAGCTGGTTCTAAGTCTTCTATTTTGAGTTAAACTAATCACACTGGCTAGATTTTTATTCATTAGAATTTTTTCCTCCAAAGTTTGTGAGTCATCATCATTTTCAGACAATGAATTATCAGCTGACTCAAGACTTGAATTTTCATTTTTCTTATTGCGCAAAAATCTCGCTATTGCGCTTACACTAGGCACAGAATTTTGATCACACACATTCTCATCAATTAACCTGCGTCTAATCTCATAGCATAGAATAGACGGACATTCTTTTCTGTATTGAATTATTTTCGACTCAATCAAAGGAGTTGTGATTCTGGGCTTACTGCCGCCTATAGATCCGGGCTTAATAGACCCTGTCTCCGCATAGCGCTGTAGTATTTTGCTCACGCATCCATGGCTTACTCGCAATTGTCTGGATATGACACAGGGCCTAGTTCCCTGGGCCGCGAGCTCTATTATGCGCATGCGTATGTGCGCCGGAAGTGGCCTGCCATTAATGAACACACCGCCTAGCTGGTTTATTCTACCTTGTCCTTCAAAAAAGAAAGCATTAAATTATGAAAAAAAAAATTTTTATTTTTAACTAAATCCTTATTGACAATTACCTTTGTCAATGGCATCTTTTTCAATGTCATTATAATCTTCTGAATAGGATGATGATGATGAATTGAACGAGGGAGATGACTGCGGAGTTGAAATAGACGTGGATAACATTTTATTTATTTATCTAATTCGATTATTTCAAATTAGTTTAAGTCTTGTTTAAATAGGAAGGTTTTTAGACTGATTGTCGGAAAGAATAAACAGACTCAGCACACGTTTAAACAGTTAGACGATTCACCTCCAAGGTCTAACTATTAAATTAAAAGTAAGAACAAAAAAAAAGGTGAAATAGAAAGGTTTGACTGACTGTCTTTTATTAATCAATCAAGTTAGTTATAGATAGTAAAATGCAAATTAATTAAAGATGATCAAAGCAGAAGCGCAATTTGAAACGGGAGGTGTTTAATTTGATTGCATAAGAAATTAATTAGATAAGTCATGCCATAGATGTTTTATGTTTGCGCTTGCTAGTCTGCCGACTTATTTTTAAAAAATGAAAAAACAAAAAAAAAGTCTACTGATACTAGTTTGGTAAGCTATCGGGATTTTATATGTTTTTTAAAAAATGAATAATTTAGAACGTTAGGCTTATTTTGTTTTATTGCATTGAAACTTGAGACAATTGTTAAAAATAGCACTTTTATTTCATCATCATCATCATCTTAATTTTGAGTTAATTTTCTTAGAGATATGCTTCAAAATGCTATGATTGGATTGAGGAAAAAGAAATTCTTATTTTTATAGAGTGATTGAATTTCCTGTTTATTAATTTATTGTCCTGACAAAATTGTAGATAATTAAAATTTAATTTACCTTCGAATGTTACAAATGAGTACATTAACGGATTGAATGGAGATGTTGAGCTAGATGTACTGGCTGCATTTTCGTTTAATTTGACCAAGTGATCATTTGGAGAATTCGAGCATGAATTTTCTTGTTTTTTGTTCAATTTGGCCGAATGTTTGAGCTTGTTCTGATTGTTAATTTGATTTATTTTGAACACAGAATTTTCTTCTTTTTCAAGTTTTGGTTCCATTTCTAAAAAATGTCAAATTAGAAGTTGAAATTAAGCATTTTTTTTATATAAGTTTTTTTTTTAACATTTTGGCTACGGCTTTAAAAAAAAAACAAAATGTAAAAAGTAAAGACATTTTTTAATTAATTTTTAATTTAATCTGTCCTTAAGAAAGATAAGCTTAGCAAATTGAAGAAAATGACAACAAAATTTTTGAAGAAATTGATTGATCAAATAGAAATTTTTTATCGCAATTGGCTATAATGACCAATTATCATTTTGTCAAAAGGGTCAGCATTCAGAAACTGATTGGAGAAATACATTTGATTTGTTTACAAACTTAGATAGATATCTCTATTATTTTTGGCAAACGAAACGCATCAGTTAGTTAGTGATTTTCAGAAAATATCTTAATTCTTGATGATATATAAATGATACATAGATTGCGAGGAATTGTGAATGGATGGGAGGACGAGAGAATTCGACAAGAATCATCACTTTTAACTCATACAATAAGATATAGCATTTTATTCCATTCAAGCATGAAACTTATAATTAAAATATTAAAAAGTGAAAACAATTAAAATTTCTAACTAGTCCTTAGTATAGACAAGCTCAGATAGCTTTTTACCATTATAAGTTGAAACAATAAAAGTGATTTATTACTTTAAATATTTAAAATATATTAAAACAATAGAAAAATAATTCTCGTTGTTTTAACTAAAATAAAATTGATTTTTAAATAAAGAAATGAAAAAAAATAAATGAATGTTTTTTCTATTTGATGGTTTATTCAATAAGTTTAAAAGAAAATGACATAAAATATTTTCTAAGGAATAGAAATAAGCAATATCTACTTTGAAAAAATTTTGGCAAAATTAAAAAATTAAAAATTATACTATGTTGAAAAGCCTTTAACAGAAACTTATTTCTTCATTTACATACATTTTTTAATTTAAAAGTGAAGCGCTTTGTTCATAATGCTTTTTTGAAACGAATAGAAATAACAAGATTCGTTCCGTTTGAATTCCATTCAAAAAATAATGGAACCGTTTTAAAGGAATCTATCTTGTTATTTCCGTTATCTTTAAAGGAACATTCTGAACGGGAAGTCTCATTTTAGCAAGAACAAATGTATTCAAGTTTTTATGTGCTAAATTTTCTCTCAAAATGTTTTTTTAAGAATTTAGACAAAAAGTTGTATCAAGTATTAAGTATTAATAATTTTAAAATATTGTTAATATAAATTATTTAAATTAAAAGCATCTCTTTCTAAAAAAATTTATAAATTTTTAAATTTTCTTATTCGATCTATTGGTTTTATAAAAACGAAACTAAAGTATAAATCAATGAATATACTCAATTAATTATTTATCTAATAAAAGTAAAAATTTCTTTTCAAAATCTAGACTTCTAATATTGACCATAGATATCTTTAAAAAAAATGCGATTTTTTTCTAAATGGATTTAAAAATATTAAATAAGATTTAAGATGAATTCAAAATGAATACTATTTAAATCTTATTTTCTTTATATTAAATTGATTAAAAAATAAAAAAATTTAAGAGAAATTTGTTTAATTTTCGATGTTATTTTTATAGTCTAATTTAAGATTGTTACAATTCATAAATGATTGAAAATGAAAATCATCCAGTTTTGCTTCATATCAATTACTTACATACAAATAAATAAAAACATTTGCACAGTTAAGGTGCTAAATTCTACGATAAAGACCCGGTATTAGGGCGCACTTATAAGCAAGGAAATAGGTTACCGTTTTTGATATTTAAAAAACTGTTTTTGATTATTTTTTAGAAAATGATGATGTCTTTAGAAAATCTAAAAAAAATAATTGAAAAATTATGAAAATTTTGAATAAATTTATTTAGATAGATAAATGATTGGTGAATTAAAAATTTTTTAATTGTAAAGAAATAAATAAAAAACTATCTCTACCAACAGTCAACAAAAGACCAGTTTGGATAAAAAGTTGTACCCCAAACATGAAAACACCTTGGAGTTGAATTGATTTTAACCATCATTACTTGAATTCCAGCAATTGCATGAACAATCAAATATGTTGATAAAAAATCCGTATTGAAAGGTAATTTAAAAGCATGCTCTTGTCCTATTGCTATTGACTTGGTTATGCGATTTAAATTTCCAACCGGAAATGTTTTGAAAATCAGAGTCATTTTTGCTAAATAAAATCCTTTATTTTTTATTTTCACCATAAAATCTTGATCTACTAAAAAATATATTAGATAAGAAAAATATTCGAAAAAGCTACTAAAAACTAACTTTGTGTAGAATTTTTGCAATTTAAGCCAGCTCTGTTTTCTGGGCATAGACAATTCCAATGTGTTTTATTACCAGAACAAACACCTCCATACCAGCATGGTGAACTTAGACATAAATTGTCGCCAATTTCTAGCAATTTTTCGCAGTACCTACCTCCTGTACCCTAAATTCGATAAATTTTACTTAATTAACTTTATCTAATATTTAAATTACTTGTTTGCAATGACAAACAAATGAGCCATTTGTTAAATTTTCACACTCGGCCGGATTCCTGCATGGATATTTAGAGCATGGGGATAAATCTTATTTTAATAAAAATTGAAAAATAATTTTTGAATTAAGAAAATTTTCACCTTCAAATTTTGAATTGTTGACAAAGGCAAACCAAATTAAAGTAACAAAAAAAAGTTCCAAAAAATTCATTTTATTAGAAAATAGAATAAAAAAATAATTTAATTTAATTTGATTCAAGTTTTTAGATTAATTTTAATTAATTCAAATAAGAGGATTAAAATTTAAATTTAAATTTGCGCACAAATTAATGCGATTAAAGTGAATTTTTAAAAATTCATCATTTTATTGAAATAGAGCTTCAGCAATTTACTTTAGACCATCTGGGTGCAAAAACCGTTCCCCACAAATCTACGCATTCCGGACTTCCATTCATGCGTACCTTTATTTGTTGGGGATATAAAGAAATATCTATGAAAAGTGTGACTCCATAATCTCCATCATAATTTACTGAATTAGGAATTTTAAAAATTTTTGATTGTCCTAGTAAAAGCTGTGCAGTTTGGGAAATCTTAATTTTCTCTGTGTCATTTGGTATCTCATAATTAAGTGTAAGTCGTGTTACATACCATCCTTTGCTTAAAACTCGTACAATTCTATCTGTACTTTGAGGGCTGTATGTTTCACATTGAAGTCCTGAGTAATTTTGTGGACATCTGCAAAAGTCCTGAATACATGTGCCACCATTAAAGCATGGATTTGGTTTATCACAAAGCCCAATTTTGGTTTCACAGTACTGACCTGTCCAATCAGCTGTGCAAATGCAAGATGGAACCAACTGTCCATTTTGATTAATAATGTTGCATATAGCTCCATTCTTGCATGGATTATTTTGCGTACAAGGAGAAGATTGAATTGTCCGACAATCTTTACCCAGAAATCCCTCTAAGCAATTGCATCTATATCCATCTTCTGTTTCTTCACATGTTCCTCCATTCCAACAAGGATTGCTTAAGCATACACTTTCCCCAGATATTAACGGACGATCACATTTCTGGCCTTTGATACCCTAAGAAAAATAAGTTTATAGAAAAATTAAAAAAAAATTAATTACTGGACGGCAATGACATATGAAATCTGGACCATAATTTTCACACTCGGATGGTGGTCTACATGGTGACAAAGCACATGGAGCTTATATTTTAAATTAAAAATGTTATGCTTATACAAAACAAACTCCTAAATCGAATTAGGAGAAAGTTTTTAAGAAATCAACTTACTTTGAGAATTTAAATTAGGTAAAAAGAAAATTGATAAGCTAAAAATGAGCAAAAAGTTCATTTTTTGTATTGAGTAATTTTTTATGTATTTGAACAACAAATTCCAAAAATTCTGCTATTTTATAATTGCAAAACACCTACAATTATTTTTTATCTTGCTTTTTGTTTTTGATTTTAATTTCCTTAAAACTTTTGACAAATACGAATTAAAATAATATTTTTTTTAAAACTAAATCGGATTAAAAAATAAATTACAGAATAGATAATGAACTAATTTTAGGTTTTTTGTCACAATTATGTAAAATAATTAAAATTTTTAAACAATTTTATTAGAAAAAGCTTAAATCTTGATCTGCATTGAAAAAAAAAAAAAAATATTTTACCAACACGGCATTCGAGTCCAAAATGGGATGAGTGTTGTTCCCCAAACATGAAAACATTCTGGGTCAGATCTTATGCGCGTTGCAACTACCTGTTTTCCCCATACTGCATTCACAATCAACACAGCACCTTCAATACTGTCATAGTTAACCGATGAGGGAAGATAAAAAACATGGTCTTGGTTTATTGCTATACGTTTTTTTTGCTGGGCTGGAACTTTGGTCATTCCATTTTGAATCTGATAGTTAAGAGCTAGGTCGGCAACATACCAACCTTTATTTAAAACTTTGACCACTTTGTTTTGAATTTGAGGATCTTTAATAATTAATGAAACAAAAAATAAATGATATCACTATTTATTATATTTTATTTTACTATAAGTTTCACATTGATAACCAACAAAATTTGCTGGACATCTACAAAGATTATTTTCGCATGTTCCTCCATTGTAGCAAGGATTTGGTCGAGAACATAATTCTATAATTGTATCACAATATTTTCCTGTCCAAAATCCCACACAATAACAAAATACTTAAAAAAAAAACTATCATCTGATTTATACTGAATATTTCGATTTTACTTTCGTTGTTAATTACTTGACAAACAGCATTGTTTTTGCATGGATTCTGTAAAAGACATGGAGCTGATTGAATAGTTCGACAATTTTTTCCGGTCCTACCAGGTGGACATTCACATCGGTAATCAATGCCTAAATCGATGCATTTACCACCACCCCAGCACGGTGAACTTAGGCAAATACTATCACCAGGTTGCATCTTTAAATCACATTTTTCTCCTTTAATTCCCTTGATGTATAAATGAATTTAAATGTGTTTTTTTTTAATTATTAAATTAATACAGGAGGACAATGACACAAATAACCAGAGCTCAGTTGTTCACATTCTCCATATCGACAAGTAAAATTAGTACAAGCAAGAGCACTTCCAACTTAAACTCTCAAATAAAAAACAAAGTTTACCAAAAAATTAAAGTTAAATTCAGACCTTGAGCTGATACCCGATCAATAGAATACATCGATAAAATACATATAAAAATTGCTTGAATTAAAATAATTCTGTAGGTTTTTGAAAATGCCATAGTTTGTCTAATTTTAGAAAAAATTGAATTAATCACAAAATTAATTCGTTTATATAGAAAGTAATTAGGATCGTATATTTCAAAATTAAATAGATAAGCAAAATATTAACAAACATTTACTTTTATCCTTGAAATTTTGATAAAAAAAAATGAATCAAAACCGTTTGATGTTGGAATTCCTTAATTTTAAGATGACAGTTTTAAAAGATAAAATGAAACAATTTAAATTATTTATAGGTAAATTTGGATTAGATTTTTTATGAAGTTACTTAATTCAGAATAAACATCTTTTATGTGTAATAATTTAAGTTAGTAATTATCAAAATTGTTTTATTTTTTCAAAAGATTTAAAGCCCAAAATATTCCATTTTTTAAAAATAAAATCCTAAAATTTTAATTAAATAAATTAAAAAATATTTGAATTAATTTTTAACTCTAAATTGTTAAAGTTTGGGCGTTTAAGAACAATTTAAAACAAAAATTAACATGTTTTTTTTGCATATTTGTTACAAAATTTTCCTCATTTAAAAATCCACATGGATAAGTCAGATATTAAAAAATTCAAAAATTCCATCAAATTTGATTTTTATAATTATTAATTAAAAATAAATTATACTATAAAAATTTATATTTCTTAGATAAATTTATTAAAATTATATTTGAAATATAATTTTAAAATAAATCTTTTTCCTTTTTTTTTTTTAATTTTAAATAAAATCTATATCAAATTTAATAATATTTTCTTTAATCGTCAAATTAATTAAAATCTTGATATATGTTAGATGGCCATTCATGAAAGCTAAAGATTAAAAAAAAGAAAAAAATAGATGTACCGTAAAGTTCTTTAATCAGCCATTCAGATTAAAATTTGAATACTATTTTTATGATGAGTTTTCTAGCAATTATTCTCGAAGTATTTCAGTAATTGCTTTTGCTGAAAATAATACCAGTAGAGATAAATTTATATTTTTCTTTTTCTATCTGTCAGCTTTTAAATTTTTTTAAAACTATATTACAGCTCAACTCTTTTGTATTATCTATCAAAAAAAAATGACAATAAGCAGAAGTAAAGATTTTTTCTATCTGAATTTTCAGTGTAATTAATAAATTCAATTACGTAAATGACTCATTAAAAATTGTATTTGTTTTAAGGAATGGGGGAGTAAGATTGAAATAATGAACGGCTTACAGGGTTAGCGTAGTTATAAATATTTATACTTGAGATACCACTTATACTAATCAAGCTTAAAAAATGACTTTTTGTTTTGAAGATCAATGTGACAAAAAATTTAAATATTAGAAAAATTTCAAAATTTTTAAACTTTTGCAATGAGCCTATGAAAAAATCAAAAATAAAATGTACTCAAAATATATTTTTTATGGAAAATTTATTAAATTTTGTTCAAAGTTTCTTTTATTTTAAATAAATTGAACAAAAAATTATTCATGATAAATAATATTTTTGGTTATTACTTCTATTCTTTTTTTTATTTTTTATTATATTTTTGTTTATTTGTTGATAAAATATTGGATGGTATTTATTAAATCATCAGATATCTAAAATTTATCATAAAAAAATGAATAAATAAGACCGAAAATTTATTATAAAAAAATAAAATCCATTATCAAAGTATTTTTATTTTTAATAAATTTTTAAAATTTCATCAAAAAAAATATATGATAAATCATCATCATCAAAATAAACGAAAATTCGACTTTAAAATACTTTTTAAAAAATTTTAATTTTATTAATCAATTTGAGCCAATTGTCAAAACCTAATTTTCTTTAAAAAACAAAGGAAATTCATCTGCTTGATTTTTTAAAATAAAAATTACAAAATACAATTAATTAATTTGAACAGATGCTTTGATTTTAAAAGATTAATAAACTTTTATTTTTAACAAGAATGCTTTTTTAATTTTGTTCTTAAAATTATTTTCATATTTGAATTTTTGTTTTTACTTTTAGAAATAAAAGCTTTATAAAAATTAATAGATGAGTTTAGGTTTTTTTAGCTTTTCTTCAATTCAAGATCAACACTGCGATAATATTCTTAGGAATTATAAAACTATTTTCTATTTTCTAAGTTTTATTTTAACGTTAATAATTAAAATTAGCTTTTATTCTATTAAAAATTTTAAATTTCATATAATTTATTCAATAAAAATTTTAAAATTAATTAAAAATTGGATCTGTAAAATAAAAACAATTTAACATTAACTAAATGTAGTTTTTTTTCGACATAATTTTATTAAGCCCTAATTTTTTCCAAAAGAGAAAATATTTAAAATTTTTCGGTAAATACCAGGACCACCCCAATATCCTCTTAAAAATAATCATTAAATCAATTTTAAATTTTCAAAAAAGCTATAAACCTACCTGACAAATGCAGTCCAGTATAAGAATGGCATAAAATCAGATTTTAAATGAAACATTGTTCGTCTTTCTATACCTTGGTTAATTGGAAAAGTTTCTAGTGGTTTGCCATCGTAATCGAATTCTGCCAAAATTGTTTTCCCGTAACCAGTGATCAATGGACACGATGTATAACCATCATACTTGGCCTCAGTGGGATCTTTTCCCTTCATTAGATTTGATAGATTAGTAGCTAAAACGCTACTCTCAGCAGCTATTGCGGCCGCAGTTTTGCTTGTTGGTAAATTTGTACAATCTCCGATTCCGAAAACATTCGGATATTTTTTGTGCTGTAAAGTATACTTATCCAAATCTACATAGCCAGTTTGATCGACTAGAGGGCTGTTTTTAATTTCGTCATAAGGCTTCATTGGTGGACAAACATGTAAAAGAGAATACTAAAAATTTAAAATTAATATAAATAGCTTTTTTTTTTAATAAAAATTTTTCTACATCAAGTCTAAAAATAGTTCCAGATTGGTCTAATTTTTCGAAAACAGCCTGTTTATTTTTATAATCTACTTCGATCAAATGCGTTAGAGTGTTCAGCTTGATATTTCTCTTTTCAACTACCTCCATCAATGCTTCAGCATACTTTTTTACTCCGAAAATTGCTGGTATTGTTGTGCAATAGTAGACATCTCCTTTGTCACGAAGTCCATTTTTTCTAAAGTAATCCTCAGCCAAATACATTACTTTTTGTGGTGCACCGGGACATTTAATTGGCACTTTTGGGAAAGTAAAAATGGCATTTCCACCTTTATATCTCTGTACAGCTGGAAATACATTTTTTACAGTCTCATGCGAATACATCGAAACAACTTGCTCGTCATTTGCCATTGCTTCTTTCAATCCTTTAATCTTTAAAAAGTTTAATTGGTTTTTTGACTTAAATCAAAAATCCTACTCCATCGAAGTCAATTCGAATGCCAGTTGCCATTACTAAATAGTCGTATTTTACTTTTTCACCATTGTCAAGAACAATTGAATTTGAATCAGGCTCAAAAACAGAAGCTTTCGATTTTATCCAATCGACTCCTCTTGGAATCATTTTACTCTGTGGTCTACGAAAGGAATCTGGGTTCTTGACTCCCCCAGCAGCCAATGTCCAGCCGGGTTGATATACTATAAAAAAATTTTATTATTATTAAATGAAATAAATTAAAAAAAATTACAATGCCAATCTGAAGGTTCAATAATAGCAACATTGCTTTTTCCAAGTTTACGAACAAAACGACTTGAGATGTTAAGTCCAGCACTTCCACCTCCTACTACAACTAGTTTATAATTATCTTTGGCATTATTTGTAGAGCTCACTGATATATTTCTCAATAATATTACATTATTTAATAAAAATTTAGATCTTTTTAAATTAAACAGCTTTGCTTCCGCTATCATCTTATTTAAATTTACAAAATAAAATTATCTAAAAAATCATATATTTATTATTACTTTAAAAAAATTACACAACCAATTTAAATTGAAAATATATGAAAATCTTGATTAGATAATTGTTGAAATACTAGAAAAATAGTTTTTCTAAACTGGCAAATATTTTATGATAATAGTTAAGTCTTCAAAACAAGTAAATAAAAATTTTATTTTTCTTAAAAATAAATTTAAAAAAATAATTTCCAACGATGTATATGAATTTATATTAAAATTTTGTCTAGTCATCCAATCTAACGCTATTTTAAAAATTTATGGCCAAATATAGCTTTTACCGCGAATAATTTATGCTTAGTCTTAAGTGTTCTTCAACTAGTTATCCATATGTTGGTTTAACGCTGTGCTCCTGCCGAGGGGGTGTTTATGAAACATTAGTCGAAAAAAAACTTAATTAAATAACCTTAACTCTAATTTTCGATTGAAAAATTTTTTTTTCTTCTCATTTCTCTTTAAAATTAAAATCAAGTGGAATTAATTTATTAATTAGTTCCAAAATATTCTCAAGAGATTAGCAAACACTCGAAAAATGAACTAATATTAAAATCAATAGATATTTATCATTCATCTTTAAGCCTTAAGCTTTAATTTTCTATCATTAATACCTAGATTTAATATTATTCCTTGAAAAATTGCTTATTTACAGTTCTTATAGGTCTTAATGAGTTTCTATGGAAATATAGAATGACTAGTACATAAAATATTATGAAGAATCGGAACTTTATTTTTGGATTGAGGTCCAAGATGCATGATCAATAAAGCTAAATTGATGATTAGAAATTTTTAGCTCAATGCATTGAAATTATTTTTTTTTGCTATGGTTTCAAATTTTCATCAATAAGAGACTTGTGAAAACAAAAAGTTCCTTTTGTGAGACCTTGAGTATTCATTTTGTACTGATTTAGTAACGTGTAATGCTTGCTATCTCGAGGTTGTTTATATAATTAAGATTTAATGTACTTAAATATTTTGCGAAGTTTTTAAAAATTGCTGAATAATTCTTTGCATTAAAAACTCATGTTATTAAAAAAAATTCCAAAACAACGTAATACATCTATACATTTTTTCTTCAAATAAAATAAAGTTACATAATATAATTTGAATAAATTTTTCAATTTTCCAAAAAAGTATGCCTTATTGGATTTTTTTATAAAAAATTCTATTTGAACTCAATTTACTATAGCAAAAAAAAAAGAATTAAGTGAAACCAAAAACAAGCAATATTAGAATATATTGAATAAAATCAGTTAAGTATACTCAAAACTTTAGAAAATTTTGGACCTATTTAACTAAAATGTATTTTTTTTATTCATTTAAAATAGAACTAGCTGCTTAACCACGCAAAAAAAATATATTCATATTTATTTTTTAAGTCTTGGAAATAGGTAGGTATTTTTTCTTTGAAATTTTTATAGAAAAAAATATATTAACATTCTTAAGATACCTTAGTTTCACAAAGTTGATGAGAATTATTTGTTATTCAAAATCAATGAATCGTAATGAGCAAAATAGTGATCATAAGATTTTATAATTCTATTTAAATCTAAATTCTATTTATTTTTCTAATTTTTAAAATTAATCTTTTATATTTTTCACTGCCAAAAATGGCCTTAAAAATGAAAGCATAATCTTAGGTTTTTTAATGCAATAAAAAAATTAATTATCAAAAAATTTTATCTTAAGACTTGTAGAAGTATTTAGTAAAAAGGTTTCTCAGCTTTTAAATTCGTACCATCAAAACAAGAAAAAATTCAGTTAATTTAATCTAAAAATTTTTTTCTCATTGAACATTCTATTGAAGTGAAATTAAAGTCACTTGAATGAATTATTTAAGCATTGATTGTTCTAAAATATTCAAATTTTTAATAAATAATTAGCTAAGTCAACTAATTTTGAATGTTACATAGATGAGGAATTCATCAGAAGAAATAATGTATCATCGATAATTTGACAAAAAACTCCAAATTTATATATCTTACACTTTTATATCGAAAAAAACGATAAATTTATGAGTATTCATCGATTAACATCAAAATTATAATAATCAACTATTTCAGGGCAAATAGGATCTTCAATATATCTTACATTCCATCCGATGATAACCTGAGACGCCGTCAAAGGGCATATCAACATAAATCTCTATAGGCCTTGGAACGCACTAAGATACTATAAATCCAAGCTGAACTAAACAAAATAGTTCCAATTAAATAAAATAAATGACGCAAAAATCGTTTCAACACACTTTAAATTTCTAAAAAACACATTCACTTAATAACACTCCTAAATCCCTGATATTTTGATACTTAAAAAATTAGAGTATCTAAATCAGTGTTTAATTAACACACTTTCTTTCCATTTAAAAATCAAACTTAAAAACTATAAAAAAAACAAACTTTTAAAATTTAAAAATATGTATCCTGTAACTCTATATTTCAATTATATCTAATTTTAATTTTAAGGTATTTTATTTTTTTATACATTTTATTTTAGCTATTTTTTATTTTATCTTATTTAACTTTATTTTATTTCAATTTTTTTTTCAAACAAAAGTAACTGTATTTTTATTTTAAAGAAAAATTAATAATTAAAAATGAATTAATTTCAAATTATTTAAACAACTTCAAATCTTAAAATTTATTTTATGATTCTATCAGAGACTGAATCACATATTTTGTTATATTTTGTTAAATTTTTTTAAATTGAATTATTTCGAAAATTAATTTTCTTCAAAATGAATCATTAAATTAAAATTTCTAATAAACCTTCTAACTAATTTTGATAATTTTAAAAAACTAATGTTTTAATTACTGTCTTAATTTTAATTTCAGTTAAATAGTTAAATATACTGATCTGATCTCAAAACAAACAAAAAAATCAAAAATAATCAGAAGAGCCGTTTAAGGGCTTTAAAAACCATAAAAATAGTTCACATTTAAATTAATTAAAAATTTTAAAACAATAAATGTATCCTTATTTTTCGGGCAATTATATACTGAAATCTAAATTTTTATTAATCTCAAAAAATTTTTTAAAAACCTACTTAGGAAGACAAAATATGGGCTATACAGTGCTTTAACAAAAAGCGCTAACATAAAATTAAAAAATTAAACAATTTTAAATTTTTTCAAAAATAATTTTTTGAAAAAATGAGTGATTCTGGTTCAAAAAGACCTTTAAACGACTCTGATGAATCTGAAGATGAATGGGTAGGCCCTAAACAATCTGAAAACAATCAAGAGGAAAATGAAGAGATCAATCCAGTTGCTTCTGAATCTAGATTAGAAATAGAGGCTAAAAAACGTGAAATAAAAAAGAGAAAAAGTAAACTTAAATTAAAATAGCGCTAATTTGATCAATTTAAAAAAATGTCCTTTTAGACGAAGAATTAGAGAAAATACATATTGAAAACCTTCCTGGCTCTGAAAATTATGAAAAAAGTTATATGCATCGAGATACCATAACTCATCTTGTAGTCTCTATGTAAAATCAATTTAATTAAAAATGAAATATATTTAACCTAAATTTTTGACTGTTTAGTACTGATTTTATTATAACTGGTAGCTCGGATGGTCATGTGAAATTCTGGAAAAAACAAGAGACAGGAATTGAATTTGTTAAACATTTTAGAACGCATTTATCAATGTTAATGGAAATGACAGATAATTTTAATGGTACCTTGCTGTGCACCATTTCCTTAGACAAGTCTCTTAAGGTCTTTGACATTATTAATTTTGATATGATCAACATGATTCGTCTTGATTTTGTACCATTTGCCTGTTCATTTATTCATGCTGATCGAGATCCTGTTGCTACTATATGTGTGTAAGCACTTAGTTAACTTTTTATTTTTTCTATTTAAAACAACATAAAAATTATCTTAGAAGTGAAAAAGATAAACCTTTGCTGAGAATATTTGATGCTAGAGGAAACAACCAACCTTTACATGTGATAGAAAAGCTTCACTATCAGCCGGTTCATTTGATCAAAGTAAATTTAATTGTTTTGGTTAAAGAACAAAAATTCTAATATCTTAAGTTTAATCCAATTTATGAAGTGGTCGTCTCGACTGATAAAAATGGTATGTTAGAATATTGGAGTAGTTCGGTTAATGAATATAAATTTCCTAAAAATGTATCTTTCGAATCAAAAATGGAAACAGATTTATATGAATTCGTCAAACTTAAAACTATAATTATAAATATAGCTTTTAACAAAAGTGGAAAAAAAATGGCGATTTTGTCAAGAGACAGAAAAATTAGAATTTATGATTTTTTGAGCGGAAAAATAATTAATACAATTGACGAGTCACTTGATCAATATTCGGCTCTTCAACAAGTATAATTAAAAATTTGACCAAGTTCTTTGTAACATTGGAATTTTAGAACTCACAACAAATGGGAAATATGGAGTTTGGCCGGAGGATGGCCATGGAAAAAGATATTGAAAGGAATGAAGCTACTTTTTTTCAAAATTTAATCTTTGATGAAAGTGGAATATTCCTAATTTATGGTACTTTGATGGGAATTAAGAGTAAAAAACTTTAATACATTAATTGTTTACATAGAATAAATTTTTTTCGCCAAGTTTTTAATATTGAAACTATGGAGACTGTGAAATATCTTGGTAAATTAGAAAATGCGCGTTTTTTACATGTGGGCCTATTTCAAGGCATAACTAACAAGCCAAAGGCTATTTTAAGTATGCAAATGAGAGCGTCGAATAATCCAGCTCTTCAGGTTGTCAAATATGATCCAACTATATTTTGTACAGCTTATAAAAAAAATAGATTCTATTTGTTTACAAAACGAGAACCTGAAGACACTAAAGGGTATATTTTTATAGAATTTTTTTTAATTGTTACATAAATTCTTAATTTTAATTTATCATTTATATTTATTAAAAGGAAATATTAATTCTAAGTCACGAACTTAATAAGAAACAGATTTAAGATATTAGATATTTTATTCTTAAATTTATTTAAAATTGACATGATATCTTTTCGGTTAATATTAAAGAAATTTTGAAGAAAACCAAAAAATATTTACATTTTTTTGTCTTGATTAGTGATTTTTGTCATAATATGTTGACACACTATTAACAAAAAAATGACACTTTTTTATAATGCTTGAATTTTTCGGATAGCTCATTGAATTTACATCAATTTTTATTTTAAAAAAATTTAATTATAAATTTAAATTATTTATTTGTTGGCTAATTTAAGTCTTTAATATAAAAAAATATATATAAGAATTAAATAAGCTATTTTAAAGATACAAGTATCAGAAAAAAGTGCCAAAACCGCTTTATAGTGTTAAAAAAGCTAATTCTAAGCTCATAGCGGCATTTTTATATCAAAATTTTTAAAATATATTTTTTTTAATTTTAATAATTTTAAAATATTTTAAGCATTTATCCTAATAAGATACAATACTTGAAAATTGTATCATATTTTAACGAAATCACTATTAATATTCTCATCTGTATTCCTTAACCTTCAATAAAAAGAGTAAGATGAAAAAGAATAAGTTGACTCAACTTACTCAACGAATTTCAAGTTTTTTTCAAATAAAAAAACTTGAAATTCAAAGTTCAATTAATTTTTGATTAGCTAATTTTTAAAATTTATGAATTTTGCTAGAGTATGTATTTTTAATTTTTGCATTAACCGATAAAGTTGCAATTTTATTGCAAGATTTTGAAAAACATTTTGAATCCCCCTTTTATAATTCTTGTTTTCTTTGTCATTGTCAATAAATGCAAAATCTATTCAATTGAAATATCAATTATTATTATTATTATTATTATTTTTTTTTTTTTTTTTTTGGTAGACAAAACTTTTTTTTCCAAAACGTCGCAATATTCTACTGTTAAATTGAAGAAATAATTTTAGTAGTCATCATTCTTTTATTTTTTTAGAAAAAACTGTAGTCATTCAACGGCTAAAAATATTTCTTGAATTAAAACCGTAATCACTTAAATGCCAGTTGCTTCCGATAATGGCTGAAAAAAACTTAAGATGCATATTCAATTTCTCAATTTTTTTTGCTTTTTCTCATAAGGCATTATAGATTTACTAGCAGTATTATAGATTTACAAATATTAAAAAATTTTGAATGTGCAAATTAAATAATAAAAATAAGATACATGAAATTTTTATTTAAAATATTTTTAGAGCGGATAATGAAAGAGATGTATTTAATGAAAAACCGACAAAAGAAGAAATAGTGGCAGCTACTGAAGTAATATTAAAAAACTTTTCAACCAAAATTTATGAAACTTTTTACTAGGAAAGTACTCTAAGTCGATTAGCGTCAACAGCAACAATTCATACAACTTTGGGAGATATAGTTATGAATTTATTCTACAAAGAATGTCCCAAGACAGTGGAAAACTTTGCTGTTCATTCCAGAAACGGATACTACAATGGACATATATTTCATCGAGTCATAAAACAATTCATGATTCAAACAGGAGATCCACAAGGAAACGGCACTGGAGGAACTTCTATTTGGGGTCATGAATTTGAGGATGAATTTCATCCAAATCTTAAACATGATAAACCATATACTGTGAGCATGGCTAATGCTGGACCGAATACTAATGGGTCTCAATTTTTTATCACGGTGATCCCTTGTGTAATAAAAATAAAATAAAATATTTATATATATTTTTTTTTGTTATTTATTAATTGAAATTTATTTAGCCTTGGTTGGATAAGAAACACACGGTTTTTGGACGAGTCCTAAAAGGTATGGATGTGGTGCAGAAGATTTGCAACGCAAAAACGGACAAACAAGACAAACCAATTGATGAAATAAAAATAATAAGCATATCAGTTAAATAAACATGAGCAAAAAGTTTGAAATGGTGATGAATTTTACAATTATATAATTTAATAATAAAAATGTAATAAAATATTTAATGATACGTGATGTATGTATTTTTGAGTATTTAAGGTGTTATTATAAACAGCTAATTTTAAAAATGTCTTTAGAGATTGGAATTCTTTGCTAATTCAAAAAATAAAATAAAATAGAATAAAAATTCTGTTATTAAAAATTCGTTTTCGATAACTGCATGAGATAAGTCGAATTTAATTGATTGTTTTTTTTAAATTTGCATTTTTTTATTTGCAATAATAACTTAATCGATGTTTTAATCGATTTTTGGATCAATAAATCAACATTTTTATTACACATGATTGTGTAATTTGATATTCGACCAATGGTCTTCAAATAAAAATAGTATATAAGTTTTGAAAATATTCAATTTTTGGTTTAATTTTATATTTTTATTTCTAAAATTGGTTAATTAAAAACTTCAATATTTGCATAAGTACCAATGTTTTAAAATAAAATCAGCATTATTTTTTGTAAAATAAAATTTTTATTTTCAATTAAGTAAATAATGTCCAAATGGATTATTTTTTCTAATTGACCTTGTGTTCTAATAATAAATTGTTCTTTAATTTATTAAAATTAAATTTACTTTAGTTTTTAGAAAAAAATAAAAGTAATCTTTTGAATTTTTAACTATTTTACGGTAAAAAAATTAGTTAAGTAATTAGTTAATTAAATCAAAGAAGATAACTTTCAAGGGATTTTGATATTTTTTAATTTTTATTTAATCCTCTTGATATTTTTTAATTTTTATTTAATCCTCTTGATTTTTTTTAATTCAGTAAAATGACAAAAATAATAAAAAATAAGAATTTTTTTAAGTTGGCTGTTGCATTGAAACTTAAACTTAACTGTTTTTCAGTAAGAATCACACATTAAATGAGTCATCTACGTAAAAAATAATTTTTAATTAGTAAATTTATTTAACACGTTTTAGATAGACAGACCACTAGTTTGGCATCGTTGACTTTCAGACTTCCTAATTATTGCAATCAATTAATCAATCAAATACAGGTAAAATTTTCATATTTCCAAATATCCAACCTATTTTGTTTGCTAGACATTACAGTTGAGTATCATAAATTAGCTAATTGATTGATTACCAATTAATTTTAATCAGACTCAAAAATATAAATACTTCAACACGGTTTCAGAAGCATAAAAATCAAATAGAAAAATAGCAAAAATAACTAAAAATTCAAATATGCAAAACAGTTTAAGTTTGGCTTTCAACAAAAGGACAGATTTCAGTATGGAAAAAATAAGTCATCAACCAACCATTACTTTGACTCAGCCTAGGAGTAATAGTCCTCTGGAAAACACTTATGAGTCATTCAATGAATATACGACCGAAAATAATTCTTCACAATTTCCAACATCTTTCAATGAAAATATTTCAGGATTAATTCCCTTTTACAACCAATATGACTCTGGAATTAGTCAGAACAACTCAATTAGCAATTCACCATTTTTTTCATCAATTCAGAACACTCTTCAAAATCGTGCTATTAACAAAGTAAAAAAAAACATTCAATATCAATCAACTCCCAACAAATCGTTTGTGTCAAAAGATCAGTTAAATTCAGACTTTAAAAATCACCCAATTAATCCCATTAAGAATAAAGTAAATTTTCATAGTGTTACGGATTTAGCCACTAGTGCGATTAAATTGGATGAGAGTAAATTGTGCGAAGAATCAAAGTTAATCTCAAACGTGTCTCAAGATTCATTCAATTCAAATCAATCGCAAGATCTTATAAATTTCAATGAAAAATTGAAATTGATGTCCCAATGGATTACGAACAAAGAAAATTCAAGTGAATTAATAACAAGAACCAAACGAAAACCTAGAACCCAAATAAGCAAGCAACAAAAAGAAATATTGGAATATGCGTACAAAATGAAAAGTTATCCAGATTCAAGCGAAGTTGAGTATTTGTGTAAATTACTTGGTTTTGAGGAAAATGTCATTAGGGTAAGTGATTATTTTGAAAGAAAAAAAAGCTTAAATTAATATATTTTTCTTCTTAGATATGGTTCCAAAACAAAAGAGCAAGAAACAAATGTAAAAATTAATGACATATGAAGACAATGTGTAAAATATTTATTTTTCATAGAATTATCTATTTTGATGTACATTTTTGTAATATTAAAATTTTTTACCATTTAATTAATAAAATAATAATTTGATTAAAACTATTAATTTTTTTAACTTATCAAAATTTTCTTATTAAACATTTTCCCTTTAAATTTAAATAAATGCTATACGATTACCATCTTTTGTTGTCATCAGAAAACAATGCTAGTTTGTTGAGCAAAGAAACGAATTATTTCTGTTGAAAGACACCAAACCAAGCCATATTTCAGACGCATTATTATTAAACAAACTTCAATATCTGATTTAAACTTACTTAATTTTAAATTTTGGTATTGATTTTTAATTATCTAAACTTTTTCTGACAGATTATCTAAACTGTTCTTTTCATTTTAAAACAATGACAAAAAGGCTAAAACCATGCAGAACTCCCTTGGTTTTCACATCCAATTATTTTTTTTTATAAATAAAAATTAAAGACTCGAAAGAGACAAATTTAGACTCAAATGAAGATAACGAGAAAAAATAATTTAGTTAAATTTGTGAAAAACTCCAAGAAATGAAGTTATCAGGTTTAAAAGAAAAATCGAAAAACACCTTAATTTAGCTTTGGAAGTGACGAAAAAAATGTAGCATTCGTGGGTTAGCAAGCAACAATATTAAAAGATGAGCAAACATGCATATCCTCTCCCATCTCTATACTCAAGAGTATGATGAGAAATGATCGAGGAGTCAAGCTCAATAAAGCTACTAAAAGCATCCAATTTTTAAAATGATAAATTTATTTTTGAATTGAAAAATAAAAACTTGGACTAAAACAGCTTTAAAACACTTTGATCTTAAAAATATAAATATTGATCATTTGTTTTATTTTTATTTTTTTTTATCACATTTTCTGTGATCAGCTGATCAATATTTAGACAAAACCAAATAATATTAGATTTTTATATCAAAAGTTAAATATGAAATCAGTTAAATCAATAATAAATTATAGAAAAATAAAAATTAAAAAATAAATTTATATCCAGAAGAAAATGAAAATATGGCCAATTTTTAGTTTTTTTTTTAAAGAAAAAAAATATTCTAAAGGAAACAATAACCTTTTTAAACAATATTTTTTTTACACTGATCAATCAAAATGATTTCAAAAGCCTTATAGAAAAAATTCAAATATAAGGTATGGAATTAATGTTTTGAATATGTTTCTAGATCTAAAGGTATCATTTTGATGCGAAGGAGGCGAAAGCAATAATTCATTGTTAAAACTGTGAAAAGAATAAAACTTAAAAATTATAATGATTGTTTCAATTTATAGATGGAAACGATTCAACCAAAACAAGAGGAAAGCAATTGATACTTGAAAAATATTAGAAATCGATTTAAGGTTTGATGATTTTCAAACGGGTATAAAAATGTCCGAAATTTTCAATCAAAATCATAACTAAATTTAAGAAAAAAATTTAAATTCAACTTTTCAAAATGAGTTTCTCAACTAGCCAATTTTCAGCTCAATTACCAACTAAATCATTCAACTTCCCAACTCCGTCACCAGCTGATTTTTCAGCTAATTTCTCAGCAAATCAGTTTTCAGCTCAATTACCAACCAAATCATTCAAATTGTCAGCTGCTCCACAATTCTCAGCTAACCAATTTTCAGCTCAGTTACCAACAAAATCATTCAAATTGTCAGCTGCCCCACAATTTCCAAGTGCCGATTTCTCAGCTAACCAATTCTCTGCTCCACAGTTCCCAGCTGCTGATTTCTCTGCTAACCAATTTTCAGCTCAGTTACCAACAAAATCATTCAAATTGTCAGCTGCACCACAATTTCCAAGTGCCGATTTCTCAGCTAACCAATTCTCTGCTCCACAGTTCCCAGCTGCTGATTTCTCTGCTAACCAATTTTCAGCTCAGTTACCAACAAAATCATTCAAATTGTCAGCTGCACCACAATTTCCAAGTGCTGATTTCTCAGCTAACCAATTCTCTGCTAATCAATTCTCTGCTCCACAATTCCCAGCTGCTGATTTCTCTGCTAACCAATTTTCAGCTCAGTTACCAACAAAATCATTCAAATTGTCAGCTGCACCACAATTTCCAAGTGCTGATTTCTCAGCTAACCAATTCTCTGCTAATCAATTCTCTGCTCCACAATTCCCAGCTGCTGATTTCTCTGCTAACCAATTTTCAGCTGCTGATTTGTCATCAAGCCAATTTTCAGCTCCAAGCTCATTCCAATTCGAAGACGTTTCTTCAAAATGGTC
>VANL01000540.1:0-30272 GCA_006352455.1 Brachionus sp. 'Tiscar' | reverse complement strand
GAGTAAGTTATAACATGGGCGAGATGGTACTTGTTACATGTAACAACTTTAAAAATCCGATTTAGTTACATGTACTAGGTTTCGAGAATTTACGGTAATTATACCTAGAGTTACTAGACTAAATATCTAATTAATAGTTAAGTAAATTATCAATATAGATATGCGATTTTATCTTTAAAGATTATTAATAAAGAAAAATTATTTAGAAAAATTTTATTTTTTCAAATTTATTTTTTTCTGTTCATGATTTAATAAGTTTGGATTTGATCTTATTAATAGATTTTAGATTAGATTAATTATCAAATATTATATTCAAAATATTTCCTATTACATTATTGTTTTAATATGAAAAATAATTTTGTTTATAAATAATATTTTAATTAAAAATATACAGTAAACTCGTTTTCTCTTAGTTGTTTTCGAAAATGTTTGCCCGAAATTACAATTACAAAAAATCAATAATTTTGTTTTTGTAATTAATAAATCAATAATTTAAAGAAAAAAAATAATTTTTTTCTTAATTTTGACTTGATCTTGATTTTATCCTCAGTGATAATGTAATAGTTTGATAGTTCGATGCTGCACCACAAATTAAGACACCATGAACTAAATTAGATGCTAAAAAAATTTCAATTCATTGTCTTATAGAGTAACCACGGGATTTGGACGTAATTAACTCTGAAATTCGTAATTTAATGTGATAAGCCTAATTCAGTACTGATCCATAGCAATAGTGTCTTGTAAAATTTTAATAAAAAGAAAAAAAAATTTCTTTTAGCTAAAAATAAAAAATTCAAAAATTTTTTTTTCAGTTGATTGTCTTTGACTGCCTTTATTTCGGTAAAAGATTGGTAAAATCGTTATATTTTTATTAATGAAAAATTTAATGCTCTTACGGAAAAAAACTCTTTTTTTGTTAAGCTGTTAACCTCCATTATATTGCTGGTTTTCCTACCTTACGTCGCCCTTGTTGTGCCCATTGAAGGTGATTTCTTTCATTCTTAGCACATGTCTAAGCCATCCTAGTCTTTTGTTCTTAATACACCGACTTAATGGCTATGAATTTGTTCTTGTATAAAGTTCTGCATTTGACATTGTCTCAGGCCAGTCAACCGTTAGAATTTTTCTCAGACATCCAGTGTAGAAAGTGTTCAGGCATTTTCTGTCAGATTCGGATATTCCCCAGCACTCACTACCGTATATGAGTATTGCTTTGGAGCCCGCGTTACCACATAATTATAAAATGAGTTTTTTTAAAATAAAATAAATAAACCAATCATATAAAAAGCAAAACAATAAAAAATATATATTTATATAATTAGAGTTTTAATTGATTAAAAATAAAATTTTACATTTATTTTTGTAGCTGATTTTCAACGCTATCGATTGATGTATAACATTACTTTTAAAACTTAGATAATTTTTTTTTATATTGCTAGTATTGCTGGTAGACAAAGTAAAGTGTTTAAAACAATAATTAAACTTTATTCAAAATTTTGAATTCTATTTATTCATTAAAATAAATATTTTCTTATTTATAATATAATAAGTTATATCACCTTAGTTGTTGAAATTAGTTTTTTATATGTTTACATAACATATACTGATGATGTCAAAATATGTGTTTCACCTTAAAATTCAAATACAGCATAGCGATATAAATTTTTGACCATTATAAAAATCTTTGAAATTGGTATTCTTATAACAAGATGAATAAAAATTGACCAAAATTTAGCTTTATAATGACACGTCAGATGCAGTCATCAAAATCCATTCTTCATTAAACACGTATTGAAAGTATCTTGAATATTCTAAAATTAAAGTATAATAATGCTGTTTTTTAAAAATTCAAAACTAAAATATGAAATTTTGGTCATTTTTAATACTTTTTTTTTTGACATTAATACCCAATAATTTAACCAATGATATTATATTGGTTGAAGACTCTTCACAAGTGGAAAAACCTGATGAAAAATTTGAAGTAATTGATGAAGAATTCATCCCAACCCACGAGTGGCAAAAAGTAAAACCAGGACAAGCGATTCCTAAAGGTCTACATGTTCGCTTAAATGTTCAAACAGGAGAACGAGAAGCAAAAATCCTTGAAGAAGAAAATCCAAAAATTAGTAAAGAATTCGAAGAATCTTTAAAACGAATCAACAATGAAGAGTTTATTCCGAAAAAAAGCCAGAATGAAGAGACCCACGAAGAAGAGATTCGTAAAAAGTTCAAATCATATGATGAACTTAAAAAAGAACTTAATGATATAAATTTTAATGTACAGACTGATTTTGAAATAATCAAAAGCTTACTCGAAAAATTCAAAAATTCTAATCGTAGTGATAAATTGACAATTCTAAAAGACCTTGAGTTTTATGTTCATCAATTTGATAATGGTTTGCTTCTATGCGACTTGGGAGGCTTTGATTTAATATTGACGGAATTAAATTCAACACTTATTCATGAAGAATCAGACTATGCTCAAAATTTGATTATTGTTCTTGGTTCAGCAGTTCAAAGTAATCCAAAAGTTAAAGTATATGCTATAAAAACTCAATTGTTACAAATTTTATTAAACAGAATGTCTACACGGAACCTAAAAAATGAATTACTTTCAAAATTTATCTTTACCCTATCTGGTTTATTGAGAAATTTTCCTTTTGCTCAACATGAATTTCTAAAACTTGGTGGTATTGAAATTTTATCGAGTATAATTAATAAAACCGAATCTATTAAATTAAAAACAAAAATATTAACTTTAACTGATGATTTAATTAGAGAAAAAATGAACATTATAAATAGTCAAAATGACTTATCGACAATTGAACAATATCAAAAAATAAATTTAATTGATGAATTAATTCAAAAAAATTGGTGTAATCATTATAGCAGTCTTTTGGCAATCGCAGAGGATCACGACAGTAGAGAAAAAATCCTCGACTCAATGATGAGTTTGGTGAAACATTGTCAAGCTAGCTTCAGGAATGAGGATCTGATCAATTTAATTAAAAAATATATAAATTCATATCAAAGTTTAGCGAAAATGGATCAAGAAAATGACGAATATTTTGTTAAATTTGTCAACAATTTTAAAACTTTGTTAAGTGAGATAAAATTAAAACAAGATTTGTAAGTTTCTTATTTGAATATTTTAGTACTTTGTAAAAATAAATAGTTAAAAAAGATTTTTTTTAATAAATAGCATTTTGGGAGCTTGAAAACTAAGGACAAGTAATTCATAAAATTAGACCTTAAAAATTTGTTTTATTAAAGTAAAAATTGATGGGATTGAGAAAAATTTGATTTCTTTTTTTTCAATTATTTGCAATAAATTAATTATTGAAACTAAAATATATTGAATTCTATACATTTTTTATTATTATTTAGAAATAAATTCAAAATTTTTTTTCAAACATATCTCGCAACTTTGATACACTTGTTATTTCTTCATTTATAGAAAAATAATTCGAATTTGTATCAATATTATTAGATTTTTTTGGTGGAGGAGGTCGAGCTGGCTTTAATTTTTGCTTTGTCAAAAAAGCGCTTGGAGCCCAACCTTCTTTTTGAGTGCCTTCAATGATTACATACCACCAACCTGAGTCATTCTCTGTATTAAGTATTCGACATTTCTGTCCCATTTTTAGACTCAACCCTTCGTTTAATGGATCATTATAATCTTGAATAACAAAATAAAAATCATTGCTTTGATCCAGACTTGATTCTATTGAATTCATTGAATCTCCTACACTGTCAAAACTAGCGAAACTTAGAACTGATTTGGAATCGCTATTTTTATGAACGTCTTTGTCCAATTTAGTTTTGTTTATTAGACTGATACATACTGCTGGAGCAATGCCGACTTTGTTCTGATATTCAACAAGCCACCATCCATTCAATCTTTTTTCAATCACTCGGATATAATCTCCTTTTGTTAGACAAATCTCATCAGATTTAACCGGAAAATAATTGTTTTTAACAATGTATATTTCATTCTCATCTACTGGCATTACCAGCTTATCTTGACTGATATTTAAATTGTCTAAAGGTATGAGCACACTTTGTGGTACGAATCCTTGGCTATCATTTGAATCAATAAACCACCACCCATTAAAATTTTTCTCAAGCACTTTAACTATTTGATTTTTTCGCAAGCTTATCTCATTTTTTGTAATTGCTTTAAAATCATGAATACATTTGTATTCCTGACTTTGTGTTGGTAAGGATATTTGTTTTGGAAGCGCATTTGAATTTGTTTGAGTCAAAGAATTTATGTCATTTTGGTTCACTTCAAAAAAATCTAAAACTAGCTCACAGCATGAAATTTCTTTTTTAAGTCTAATTAATCTCTAGAAAAAAATAATGTTGAAAAATTTTATAAAATATAGCAAAAAAATTACTTTTGAGTAAGCATTTAATTGATACAATCTTTCAAGAGCCACTGATGATATTTGACTTCTTCCAAAAATTTTTTTTCCTGGCATAAAAGGAATTTCTCTTTCGTTTGGATTGTAGTATCCAGCTTCTTTTTTAAATTTATCTAAGAGCCTACACTAAAAACAACTTTTTAAATCGAAAAATTTTAAATTTTATTTTTACTTTACTTGTAAATCAAAAAATTGGGAATATCTCCTAAATATTTTGAATTTATTCGAGTCGGACCATGTAACCCAAATACAATAAGCATAATATTTTGAAGGCTCATATCTTTTTTCAACGTTATTCACATCTACATCAACGATATATTTACCGTTCATTATGTGAATACAATCTTAAGCACTATTAAATATTAAAGACTAATCATTCGAAAATAATTAAATTAATTTATTTGTATAATTAACTAGATTTAAAATTAAATTATAATATTTTTTATATTGTTATTTTTATTGTTAATATTAATAATTTCAAAATTTTTTTCTAACTAACAAATAAAATATGCTCAAATTTACAATTTTACTAATTATTCCATTCATATAATATTTAAATGTAATATTAATAATCATAAATTTAAAAATTGTTAAGATATTTCAGAATCTAGTACTAGTAGTCAATTTTTAATAAAATTTAATTTAACCATAAAATTTTTTTTCATCTTGAGTCCAGAATATTTTAAAAACAACCACGATTAATTACTTTTAGGTTGATAGGATTTCATCTTGATTATCTTAGGTTTAGTACCAAAAGCAAGTCCGTGCCCTTTTAGTCATGGATTGACAATGAAAGTATTTTTACCTTGGATAAAAAGTGTTCTTTTCTGTTCTTTTTTGTACTTTATCTAAGAATTTTTTATCCTAAAAAAAGTGCTCTTTTGTTTATAGGGTTTATAGGGCTTGTTGAGAAAAGAAAATTTATAAATTTAAATGCATTCAATAATAAAGTAAATAATCACAAACGAGCACTTTTTTTGGGAAAAAAAATTCTAAAACTAATACTAATTCTAAAGAGACCAATAACCTAGAGAGAACCAAAAAGAACATTTATTCTTTTAGTTTTATCTTAAAAAAAAAACAAAAAACCATAAGAAACCTTTTCTTCATCTTGGTTCTTATCATATTGTCTATGCATTTGAAGGCTAAAATTTTTTGTAAATTTTCACAAGTGGAAAAAATCACTCTAAAAATATTAATTTAAATAAGAAATTTTTTTTACAATTTAAGACTATTTATTCTGAGTTAATGATAAGGTTTAGAGAGCACCGGCATTTAAATTAAAAACAAATATAAATAACACTAAAAAGATGAAAAAAAAAATTTTAACAAGAAAATAAAATAGATCAAGTTGGTTGCTTAGGATCTTCTCGTTCAAGTGCAATATTTGCCAAACCAAGCAGTCTATTGTCTTCTTTGGTCATTTCATCACTTTTACTCATGCTCTCCATTTGACTAATATTTTTAAAACGTTTTGTTGGTGGTAAATTTTTATAATCAAGCTGAATTTTGGTCGTCTCAGCCGTCTTTCTGCTCTCTTCAGTATCAGGATTCATTTCTGGTAAAGATTGTTGGGATTTATTCTCAGATTTTTCATGATGTCTTTTTTTATGGATTTTTAGTGTGCTACTTTGTGCTGTGGCATACTCGCAATGAGAACACTTGAATGGTTTTTCTCCTGTGTGAACCCGTACATGTACTTTAAGATGGGATCTTTCTACTGTTGAATAATTACACTCGGTGCATTTAAATGGTTTTATTCCAGTGTGTTTAGCAGAATGCTTTGTCAAATGAATTTTTTGATTAAAAGCTGCATTACAAATGTCACAGAAAAAACTAGCGTTGGCTTTTGACTTAGGTTTTTTATCTTTTGAATCAAGAGTTTTGGCATTTGAGGAGTTTTGAGATGCCGGATCTGGCGGCTTCTGATTAGTGTTTTGACTAGAGTCACAAGAAGAATTAGTCGAATCGTTTTGATCTAATGAGGCTGATGATTTACTCTGCACAGTTTGATTACCAGTTTCGTTGTTGTTCGTATCGACATCCGATGACGAAACTGTAATGTTATACGACTTAGAATGATCTAAAAACATCGAATTTGATTCGGACGGAATAACATCTATAAAAATTTGATCGTGTTTTTCTTCTTTGGTCTTAGTTGTTTGTCCGCTTTTGGTCTCGCTAGGCTTTTCAATGAATATGTTTATGTTATGATGAAATTGAGCGTGCTTTAAAAGACCGTCCGCTGTGCGAAAGCTTTCACTGCAATTTGAACACTTTAAAATGTTTTCCTTTTGACCTAAAAAAAATAGTTAAAAAAAAATTGATGGCCCAGAAAAATATTAAACTGTTCGGTCTGTGGTTTATTTTACAAGCTTTGGTCTTGTGCTGAATAAAGAACACTATATCGGACAAAAGAAACTCGGTCGAACAAGAGCCACATTTTAGTAAATCAGCTGGATCTGTATCTGCTTAATTAAAATGAGACTATTTACTGCTGTTGGGCGTAATTTAAAAGCATACCTAAATTGGTGTTTTCGTTTGGTCGGAATAGGTTTTGTGTGTTTGAGCCTAATGGGCCTAGGACCTGCATCATTAAGTCTAAATAATATTAAAAATTGTGAAAAAAAAATCCAAAGCTTTTCATAAATGTGAATCAAAAACGAAATAAAAATTATTCAATCAATCTAATTGAAATTTTTATTATTATTATTATTCAAATGCATAAAATAGTTAAGTGAAAACCCATTTGCAAGTATTAAATGGGAAAACGAAAACATTTCAAATTTTTTTGGTTATTTAGTTCGCTTTTTTTATTTTATTTTTCTCAAAAATTCAAGTTTAAATTATTATAATTTTGATTTAGTACAAAGTAGAATATTTGCAATATACTTAAGTTAACTGAAAATAAAATGAATTTTTTTCTCCCATATTTGAAATTTTTTATGTTCTCCTTTATCATTTGTTCAATAAATATTAGCTATAGTGATAATAATGCTCGAAGTTTTGCGCTCAACTCTAGAAAAAATCTAAATTACCTTTCAACAAAGCTCAAATCTATGTCTTAATTTTTTTTATCAATCAAGTTAAATTCAACAACAACGACAAAAAATCTTGGCCTTTTGTCGAAAGAAAAAATAAATGAGTTGGAATATGCGAAAATATTAATTGTTAGTTAGCTTATCACAAAAAGCTTAAATAAAGAATGATTTCAGCACATATATAAAAAGTTTAAATTTTAAATTTTAAGTGATGCTAAAAAAATTGAAAATATATACGTTTCAAATATTTTTTTCTGATAACTTTAAGTTGTTTATAGCTCTTGAGAATATTAACTAAATTTTTTTAGGTTACATTTGGAATAAATTTCAATTAAAAAGATCCTGGCCTTTTGATTTAAAGTTCATTTAAAACAATTTGTATTTCGTTTACTTTGAAACTATTTGTATTCTAATTTTTTTGGAATTGTTTTACAGTCTTTAACTAAAAATTGTTTCGTTTCGGACCGTTTTTCTAAATTTCTATTAAAACTATTTTGTAGAAAAGATTTAATGAAACCTTTTTGTCATGAAGTGAATAATCAAAAATCCAGTATTTTATTCTATCATTTACTGCGAAAGATATTCATTTATTTAAAATTTAAAAAATACTTGGACAATTATAATGCATTTTTTAGTTTAAACTTGAATTATGAATTCTGAAAAAAATTAAGGGTCATCATAGAAATTTCCATTTCCGAAAAGTAAAAAAAATTATTTTCTTTTAATTTTTTTTTTAAATTAAAAAAAAAATATAATATTTTATTCAAAATAAGCTAAATGTGAATTTTCAGTCATTCTTTTTTTACATTGTAATTATTTTAATTCAATATTTCTACGTGCAAGGCCGATTCTTCATCGGTCCGAACAGAAAGGTTTAAAACAAGATGGTTAAAAGCTAAACAGTAACTTGATCGAAAAAGAGTTTGTACTAGAGGGATTAAAGTTTCGTATACAGAGTTTTTTTTGAAGCTCTGGTGTGAGGAAACGGTTTGTCTGCAGGTCATTCTGCCTAAGTTTTTAAGTTCAATTTGCTTTCCGGGCTTTTAATAAAAGATCAGAGACAGAAAACTTTTTTTTTTATAATTTACTGATTTGAATTAATTTATGAAAATTCTAAAAAATGATTAAAAAAATAGTACTTCTAGTATTATTAGTAAAGGTCTTTCATAGTTGTTTATTTTATTTGCTTAATGATACAGCTCTTGTTTTAACTATTCCACTTTAAGTAATTATTGATTAATTAATTTTTTGGCCTTTCTTACACTTGTCCCGGAAAATATGCAATAATCACTTAAATTGTTGAGACTGCCAAAGTGATTTTTTTTTTTTTTTTTTATTTGTTAAATCTGTATCGAGCTAATGCTCCTTCAGAGTAAAAATATAAAATAATTGTATTTTTGAATTTTTTCTGCATTTAAATTGAGTTGACCACTTGTTTGACAACGTAAATAAATTTTCAATATTCAATATTACTTTGCAATCTTTTGACATCTAAGTTTTTAATCAATGAGATGATATTAGTTTCATCAGTATATGAAAGTGCTCTTAATAAACTCTTATATTTCATTGATAAAGATGATGAAAAGCAACCGGATGCCCTTCAGATAAGTCATTTTTAATTAAATCTAATGTTTCTAGAAGGTTGGTAAAGCAAGATCTCTTAATTATGAAGAAAACTACATTGTGATTGATTAATGAGATTATTTTTGAGGGGATTTCTCGGATTAAGCTCTTCACTACTTTTCTTAGTTTACAATACTTAGTTTTTTTCATTAAATCAATTAAAACAACTTTAAAAATTTATCCAAAACCTTTTTTTGTGATTATTTTAGAAAAAAATAATTAAATTAAAACATTTTTTGAAAGTTTTTTATTCTTTCTTTAAATAAGTTCTTCAATATTAATAATAAAATAATAAAATTTTTAAAACTAATGAACATTTATAGTTTAATTTTAATATCTAAAGTTTATACTAGTTTTGTTTTAAAAAATTTATAAAAATAGGTTTTGAAATATTATTAATTAGGGTTTCATAATTTTTAGATGAAATCCTGTATGAACGTATTGAGTGATTAACCAGAGTAGATAATTTGATACGATTTGAAAAGTGTTTTCCTTTTTTGTAAGGGTGACTAAAATCTTCTTTGATCCATAATATCAAACAAGATGTATTTATAAATTTCAATTCATCTTTTTGTTCAATGTAAGATGGCATAAAAAGAAACATTTTAAGAATTCTTGACTTGAGTTTAATAGCTAAACTGATAGCAACGCCACCTCCCCAACTAAATCCAAATAAATAAAATCTTTGTATTAGAAATTTATTTAAAATTTGTTCAATAACATCAACCGGTCCATCTTTTATAAGATTTTCTTCAGAGCGAGCTTTGAACAAGCGCCTCGCATTTTGAGAACGACCGAATCCAGGCATATCAATGGCAAAAATTCTAAAACCTTCTAGTACCAGCGAATCAAACATAAATTTCCATCTTTGATGATCTTCGGACTTAGACCATCCATGAATCATCAAACAATAAGGTTTTTGAGATTCTCCCAATTCCAAAACAAAAACGCTACCTACACTGGTTTCAACAAAATGTTCTTGGCTTTTCATTCGATCTATTCTTGTTTTTAAATAAAAATAATGAAAACTTTGAAGATTTTATTTATTAGAATATGTAAAACCTGAACAATCTAATCTTTTTTTCAAATTATTTTAATTAAAAAGCAAATAAAACTTTGTGATTTTTTGTCAATGACTAAGACTTTTTAAAAACTTTTTAAAAAAATAATTAAAAAAAATGAACCGATAGTTTAATTATCTAATTTAAACATTAAAAAAATAAATCTTCTTGATAAAATTTGATGCAGAGACACATTATTCATATTTTGAAATTTGCTTTTCCAAGATTATTTCAAGATAGCCAATACCATTCACTGGTAATCGGTAATCAACACCATCTAAAATGGTAAAGAATAAAGGATCCTTTAATGGAATTTTCTAAAGGAAAAGAGAAAGAATTATTTTGTTTAATTATTCAAAATCCTGATCAACCTGAAGCGTGTTAAATAACCCAAATATGGAGTTCAGATTCTTGAAAAAAGCATTCATAGAAAGAATTACAGAAAAATAAAACTGAAACAAGGATTAATCACCAATAAAATAAATTTTTTGTTTTTTAATTATTTTCTACTTAGCTTTCGAAAAAAAAAATCTTGTAAATTTTATTAATTTTATTTATGCCTAATTCTTAATTCTCATATATACCAAATTTTTATTTTTTTTCTGCTTTATCTTACCCATTAAGCCATCAAGACTGGCAACACCATTTTTTTGATAGTTGAAAGTTTTTGTTAACAGATTTTTTTTAAATTTATTTACATTATATTAAATAAATGTTTTTCTAATAAAGAAATATATTTTTTTATTAAAGCTTTTATTAAAACTAAAAAAAAAGTTTACAGGTTAAAAAATGACTAGTTTTTTTTTTAATTAAACCATAACACCATTATAATTTAAATCTCTATCTTTGATATATTTCAATGTTCTATTAAATTGCTCAATTACCATATCACTTTCATTCGATTGATCTAAAGCTGACTTGTCTTGTTTGATCTTAGCAATTAGCTCATTTAACATTTCGATGGTTATCTAGATGATTTAATGTTAGAAAAAATTTCAAATTAAATAAATTTTTACGTTTTCATTTTTGGCTGCAAAATAATGGATAAAGTAATTCAATATTTCTACGTGAAGTTCGAATTGGGCGTTCGGATCCACACATTGAGCAGCAATTTTGAGGCATTTTTTCAAGCATTCATTTACTTTTTGACCATCTCTTAATGAAACACCATCTTGTTTGCGAATGCCTGTACTCCAGAATAAATTAGCACAAAGTGCAACTGCGCGACACTGATCTGGTTTTTTCAACAACTTAGCTGCTCTAGTTACACAATTTTGCCTTAAAGAATCACAATTTTCTTCACCGAAAATGTGTAAAATTTTTTGGCATGTGCCAATTATAAGAGAAATAGAATTGAACTTATTTGTTGCTATGTCATCGTCATAAAGAGCAATCGCTTGACTAATAAACTCATATGCAATGTTCTCACATGCATCATAGGCTATTTCGCTCAATGTTAAAGCTCCATTTAGAAACAGCCTAAAAGCCAATTCAGCCGGCAGCTCTGCTTTAATCAAAGCATTTATTGTTTGAAAACAAAATTTAAATATTTTGTCGCATTTTTTGTCCCATTTCTCATCTATTTCAGCTGACTTTTTATAGTTATAGGCTAATTCATAAGCACGAAATACAACCGGTGGTAGAGTAAATCTAATTCTATCTTTAGTAGATGTTCCAAAATGCTTTCGAACAAGATTAAGAATCAAAAATTGCTCATCTAAATTATCTGACTGCATCAAATGTATCAGTCTGGCAACCAATGTTTGCTCTTCAATAAAGTCTTCAGTGTCTTGTTCATAATCAGCTGGTTTGTCGCTCGGATCAACAATCAATGGATTGATTAGTTGAAGCAAACCTTCGGCTTCATCAGGACTGCTGATTTGAGTTTCATTTTCCATAGCGTTATTAAGCATATATTGACACATTGTCTTCCGACCAATATAGTCCAAATGCTCATACAGTGTTGTATAATGTTTAATTTTCAAAAGATTTAAGACATTCTTATATAAATCAATTGGAATTTTCAACATTTTAATCAATTCTTTTGAAATTTGAGAGCTTGATTGTATACTTTAAATAAAATAATATTTAGAAATTTTCAAAATCAAAATATTTAGAATTTAAAATCTAAGCGCATTTTTGAGATCTTAAAAATATCCGATACTTGTTTTTAAATAATAAAAAAAACCTAATTTTCACATAATTTAAAAGGATGCTAGTCAATTTTTAAGTGTGAAAGTGATGCTTTTTTTAAAGATTTTAAATAAACTCTTTACCCTAAATATTACTGTCAGTATCAACTTTAATGGGATTGGATTGATAAAAATTAATTTTTTTGCTTATTTTTATCTATTCATGGAATAAAAAATCGAGTTTAAAGCAATATCAAATTTATAAAACAGAAAAATATCTATTATTAAATACTGGTTTCTCTTGTTTGATTATTCAAAATTACAATCCAAAACACGGCTTTGACACATGCAACAAATACCACCTCGTCCATGTTAAAATGTTCTTAAATTAAGATGCCTGCTGCAAAAACGTATATCGGATTGTTGAGCGCAGTAAAAGTTAAATTTTTATTTAAATGCAGCATATATAATTGAGATTCTTTAGGAAAAAAAATTTTTTTGAATTATGCATTTGAAGCATGATGACAAATTGAGCAGAAGTGAACAATTAAAATTAAAACTAAAGGGATAATTGTTTCAGCATACTCAAAAGTTTGATCAACACGCTCATCAGACGTTTCAATACACTAGCTTATTATAAACCTCAAAAAATTTATAAACACATCCTAAAAAATATTTTTTATTAAGACTTTTTGACACACTTTTTTAAGTTTTAATAAAAAGTAAATTTATTTTTAAAAAAATTTATTAGATAAAAAATAAAGTCGACTCGACTGTTAACAGTCTCAAATCGACTTTTTGAGTTGAGTGAGACATATATAGAGCTGGACTAAGCTATTCTGTTCCATTAATTGTTAGACTGGTGGAAGAATATAACAAAGGTTTCGAATCAAGATATATAGAGTACCCAACTCCATTGTATAATTGCTACCTAACAATTTCTTCTTTTTTCCTGAACTACTAAATAATTAACAATATTACCTGTCAGTTTCTTTTTCTTCTATTTTAATCTATTTTATTTTTATTTTATCTTATTTAACTTTATTTTATGCTGTTGTGAAATTTGGTACAAAAAGCAAAAATAAAAGCTTAAAATTGAAATAACTTTTTTTATTTAGATCCAAATCTTGTTCTGAAAATTGTATCAGCTGATACAAAGCTCTCTGCAAATAACCTGCGATATCATTTTTAAAAATTTTTTTATACATATATTATAATGCAGAGATACAGAGTTTTTGCACAGAAAAAATTATTGGTGATACAAGCTTTGTATCAGCTGATGCTATTTTCAGAACAAGTTTTGGACCTAAATAAAAAGAGTTATTTCAATTTTACAGTTTTGTTTTTGTTTTTTGTACCAAATTTCACATTGCCTTATTTTATTTTAATTTTTTTTCAATCTACTGTTTCACATCTTCGCAAGTCTAGCATGCTAGCTTGTTGTAACTTATACAGAAAACAAATAAATAAATAAATTAGCTGTTGGATCAAAAACGAAAAACTAATTCGCGAAACTGGCCATAAACGCTCTAAAACAAGTGCATATTTAAGAGAAGATAGGTGTCATTTTCCGTAACTTGAAAAGCAACTTCAACGTGTTCTTGCGATTACAACTGAGACTGAAAAAGTAAGAATATCTGCTTTGTTTAGAGCATCGGTCAATGGTGATAAGTTACCATTTTGATTTTGTTATCAAGAAGCACGTAAAAAGACTAGGTCGACTTACAGGATCAAAAAACAAAAAGACCAAAATACCAAGTGCTTAAGTTTTTTTAAATCGGAATTATTTTTAGATTTTTTTTTCTGAATATTAGTTAGGGGCAGGCATCTTAATTTAAGAATGTTTAACATGGGCGAAATGGAATTTATTTCCTGGACCAAAGTCATTCTCAATTTTTTTAATCAATTAAAAATGAATGACTTACTGATCAAGATTCATTGTATTGAATATTGTGTCTGTTATTTCAAGTATTTTGTCTACATAAGCAATTCGATCCGGATAGCGTTTAATTGCCAAATTTAACACTGTTGTATGAAGAGCGACAATGTCTTGAACAGGCATATTTGGTCTAGACTAAAGTAAAAATCTAACAAAAAAAACAACAAAAAATTTTAAAATCTCACGCTAATAATATCCGACACTTTTCTTGAAAATATCTCAAAAATAGTCGGTTCATCATCGGCTAAATTTGTATCCAATTTCTCTGGAGTTTTAATAAATCTATCTACTAAAGATGTAATAATATTTCGAATATTAACATCTTCATTTAAATCAGCACAAGCTCTCAGAAACTCTTCTAAAGTCTGTATATGAAATTCATCTGGGAATACCTGAATTATGCACTCCATCAGGTATTCCTGTGCTATTTCATCATTACAACTAATAACTTGCTCTAAAACTTTTGGCAATACAATTGAGGAATACAAATCTACCGTGATAGATTCAAGTTGGGAAAGTCGGACTAAATTAGTCCCTACTAATAGACGGAGCTCCCGGCGCTCTTGCTCTCGTTTCTCTTTCATTCTTGTATGTCCTTGATGCTGCATTCTCACCCATAGCTTATTCATTTCTGAAAAATTTAAAAGAATAAAATCAATCGAGTCTTGTATATTTCCGTCTTCCTCTTGTTCTTCGCCTACGGGAGTGTCAGGCAAGAGATTTTTGGTACATTGGAGAAGATAATTACGCAAGAAAAGACCCCTGAGTGGATGTTGAACTCCTCGACACATTTCAACCAAATCACGTAAAATTGTCTTTCTCGAATATTCTTTTATCTTAATGTAAACTGTGCCAACTGTGATCAATAAATATAAGCGTGGAATTATTGCTGAAGCATATTGAACCACTTCATAAAGATCGTCACATTTTAAGCCTTTTTGAAACTCATCAATCATAAATGTTTCCAAATGTCGTAACTCATCCGTAACATCTATATCTTTTATGTGAAAAAAAAAAATTAGTTTTATAGACGAAAAAAAAATTGCACCTACATAATTCATAATAGCTTTTTGGTGACAGATTCATTGGCACTTCAACATTGTTAATCTTGGCAAAACTTGCCAATTTATTGAGCATATCAGAACCATGTTTTATACCTTCAAGTAATTCAACTTTGTCCTTAAAAACGGCTTAAAAGTTAAAAGAAAATAAATTAAGATCTAATATACCAAAGATTTTTTCATCGATAGAGCATCTAGTTTAATTGACGATTTGGCATCATGCAATTGCTTTTCTTGATTTGAAACTGCTATTTGTGAACTCATTGGATCACTTGCTGGTGGCATTTAACTGAATCTAAATTAAAGTCAAAATAATTTTTTTTAAATTTTTTTATAAACATTTATAACTCATGTGAATGAGCAGAAAATTCTATATAAATATATAATTTATTAAAACATATTTTATAATAAATTTAATTCAAAATTAAAAGAAATTATATTTTTTTGATAAATTTAAAAAAAATAGAATCAAAAAATTTCATGGCTCAATCAAAATTCGTTTTTTGATACTCTTTGATAAGAAAAAGCTTATTGAGAAAACTTACTAGAAACTTAGTAGAAATTAATAATTGTATTTTGATAAAATAAAAGTATTCTTAGGACGGCAAATTGAAGTTTATGATCAAATTAAAAATGATCATGCTCAAAAAAATATCACTAAAAGAAGATTTTAAATATTATTTGAGTAAAAATTTTATTGCAAAAGCATATTTGAAAGTAATCATTCAATGTTAAAAAATTTCTGAATGCAGAGTTATGCACAATACTTGGCCATGGTTTTACATGTTATGCTACACATTAAAATAAGTCTCTGAATCAAATTTTTCAATTACAAAACTTCTTTAAAAGTTTTAAAAAAATTATTTTTGAGCATGATCACAAAATTTAGATTATAAACTTTAATATAAGCCTTTAGAACCCACTTATATTATTTTTTACGTTGATTAGTTCTCAAATTTTTTAATATTTTTATATTTTTAAGTCAAAATTTTAGATAAATTAGTGAACTACCACTAAATTTATTCCTTGAGAAATTTTAAAAAGTTTAAAAAAAAATTTTTATATATTTTATTTATTTCTATTAAAATTGACCACAAAAATTAAGAAAAAAATCTCTCACATCGACATAATTTTGACTTGTTTCATTTTGCTCATGTTTTTTTTCTTTTCTCGTTTTAATTCTTTTTCTTCCATTTTTTTTTGCTTTTCAGGATCCGATTCATTCATAATTTTCTCTTTTTCAGCTCGACGTTTTTCTTCTTTTCTTAACATGGCCGCTTCTTGTCTTTCCTTATGCTTCAATTTAATTAAATGTTCGCTAATATCCTTTCTTTTCTTAATAGCTTTAGCTTTAGCCTCTTTACTCAGACGGATTCTCGGTACCCTATCTATTAAGTACATTGCCAACTGTAAAGCAGGTAGCATACCTTCCATTTCTTCAACACCGGTGTTCATTCCCTTGCCAGGCACATTAAAGCTTATAACTAAAACTGACTTGGACTTGGGCAAACCAAGAGTAGAGCCGTCTACATCAATTGTTTGTTCTTCATTTTGAGACTTAAATCCAGTATATTGATCGGATACAAGGATAAAATCAACCATTTCAGGATACTTGTTCATGAATGCACAAACAGTTTTGTCTAATAAAATGTTGGGTATTTCACCTATTTCATTGAGGATAACATACTTTTGGTTAACTTGAGGTATTAAAAGATCGGAAAATTGAGATTGGACAGAATTGGAGAGTTTTTTTTCCACACAAAAATTTGACAGATCTTGATAGTCATTGAACATTAGTTGAGATTGCTTTTTGCCAGTCAAACAAAAAACAAAGCTGTCAATATCTTCTTTATTCGGGTATTCTACTGAAAAAATAAGCTGATCTGATTTTGGTTTGATCATTTGCATCACCACTCCATTGATAAAGTCTTGCCGCTTGATAAATTTAAGCTGAATAAGAAGACCTTCACAACCTTGTCTTCCTGAACACCATAGACCGTAAGAATTGTCCGAATCTCTGATGAAAATTCCTTGTTCAGAATTTGTATTTATTTCAGGTGATTGGCCATCATCACCAACGAGAGCAAAATTTTTTTCCAATAAATCTCGATTTGCTTGGAACCAAGCATTTGCCAAACGGTAATTTTTAGATTTTCCAAATAAATAAAAAATCAAATATACAAAAATAATTACTAGCATTACTATTTCATAGACATAGTTCGTCCAATTTCCATTTGACATTAAATGAGTAGGCACTTGAGCTATTTTTAAATTGACTGGTTCTTCTTTTTTTTTTGATTGTTGAGTAGGATTTTCGAACTCTTCATCGTCAAAAAAGTGTTCAAATTCTTCGCTGTCCATTTCCGATGACGAGCTGCTTTTTGTGGGGGTTCTTTCACTCACAGGTTCATCATCGAACTCTTCCTCAATCGTTTCATCTGGAACTATTTGTGCCGGTTTTTTGGTCGTCGGTGTTTCGTCCACAAAGTCAAATTCTTCAAAATCTTCGTCAGACTGCACATTTGCTAAAACAAAGCCAATCAAACATAAGACAACTATTATTCTCATTTTGAACGCAACTAAAATCAAAAGAACTAAAAAATCTAAATATTAAGGCACATGATTTATCATATCCTAAAAACTAGATAAGAGTATACGCATAAGTTAGCGGATGTTTGTAGATCAGTTGTCTTAATTGACGTATGCTAAAGTCGAAATTTAAATTTTTTTTCAAGTTTTTTTATGACGCTAGACCAGATTTTTGCTGAATGTATTATTTTTCTAGCCTAGACGGGTTTATTGTCCACTTTTGAAAGATCTAGTTTTTTTAATGAATTTCCAAAATATATTAATTTTTTCTTTTCAATATTCAAAATTAATCTCTTTTGTTATTTTTCGTTTTGTTAGAAAAATAAATTAACATTTAAGCACTAAAATTGTAGTCTTTTCATTTGAGTTTTTTTTTTTAAAAATTATTATAAACCAAGTAATGTATTAAAATTAATTTATATTTAGAGTAAAAAAAATTTAAACTATTATATTGAGAGGAGATCTGATCCAGTTGTTCAAATTAAAAAATAAAATTGAGTTAGTTGAGTTTAATAATGGATTAACTTATGGTCAAAGTGGTCAAGTATACGGCTTAAGAAGGCATTTAAAGACTCTACGTCGTGAACAGATAAAAAACTGTTCCTCGCGTTTCCATTTTTTCATAAATAGAGTTGTAAACATATGGAACCAATTACCGGAAGATATATTTAGTGCAAGAACGTTGAACATTTTTAAGTCGAAATTAGATGCTTGGCTTGTGAAAAAAGAAGCGACTTTTATAGCTCATTAGAGCTCTGCTCGGGTATTTTTTCGTAGTTGCAGTTCATATTACTACTACTACTACTACTACTAATATATTTTTAAATGAGATCAAACAATCGCAAAAACCTAATCATTCACTATCAAAAAAATGATGAAATTATTAATTAAAAGATAAACATGGGAGAAGTATTTAAAAAAGAGCTCTGAATTTGATTAATGAATTAGAGCAAGAAACTGTGAAAAAAAAATTATAAGCAAATGGTTTTGGTGACGGAATAAGCATCCAATTTTAAATTAGCTGTTAAGAAATATATATTCTTTTAAACATTTGATCATATAGTCGATAGGAAAAATAAATAAGTATATAAAAAAAAATCAATTAACGTATTAAGATTTAGTGATTATAATAATAATAATTAACCCTTTTCTATCCAAGCGGATAATGGGGAGGCGCTCATCTCCTTTTCAAGTACCTTTTTGAGCATTGGCTCCGATCTGACACAGAGGTTACTGCATCGAGTTGATCATCAACACCGTAATTATTACCCAGTCGAAACCGGTTCCCCATTTTTTAATGAAAGGGGTTTAAAACATGCGCCCCATACTACAGAGACATTCGTAAGATTTTTTCTACCCTTGCGGGGATCGAACCTTCGCCCCTCTGCTTGAATGACTAACACGCAAACCACTCGGCTATACGGGCTAAGATTTAGTGATTAAAGCATATAAAAATTAGGCTCGCATAAAATAAAACAAGTTAAGAATAAAAAAAAACTATAGCATAAAGCAAACATAATTTAATCAATATCCAAGGCGTTTGGTGATCGACAACGTCTTTTTTTAAATTCAATTTCTTCAGTATTTAACAGTTCACAACGTTAACCTTACGTTCAGTTAAACGACTTCTTCTTTTTGTAGTTTCAATAGCTTCTGAATTTTTAACGACCTGATAAACATAATCAAGTTGGTTAGTAAGGTTAACGTTGATCAAATAGCCGATATCACTCAATATTTATTTGTATACAAGTCTCCTAAAATTGGTAAAATTTTATCAAGCACTGAAGAAAACAAAAGAGGGGGTCTTTGATTTCTTTTTCAAATAAACATTCATTTATGAATAGCAGATCTTAAATATTGTAAAATATAACGATGATATTTATGCTGCATTTAACATTAAAGACGGAGTTAAACAAGGTTTTCTTTAGTTACACTTTTTAAACTGTAGTATTAAATATCTAATCTTAAACAGCATTGATTATCTGGTAACATACGTTCGTTCAAAAATTAAATTTTTATAAATTCGACTGTAGTACATTTTGCAGAGACTTTGCACATTTTTTGAAGATTAAGACATTTGATACATTTATAGAACTAGCTTTTAAACTTTGAAAAAAAAATTAAAAGAATTAAAAATAAAAAATGGCTTAAAAATTGACCCAATCTATAAAAATAAAAATTTCGAAACATTTTTAAAAAAAAAATTAAATATTTTTATAATTATTTTATTTTCAGATAAATACAATTTTTAAACTAATAAAACAGCGTTTATGCATCCATCATTTTCTGGATTATTTGTTATTTGAGCATATTTTCCCCAAACAACTTTACCACCTTGTGTTACCAGACCTAATTCACTTATATTTACTTCAATTATGGTACCCTTTGTTAACACACCCAATGATGTGAAAAGAGCTGAACTAGGATTTTTTTTAACTCCTATTATAGGCAGACAGAAAGTAGCCTTTAATTCAGGGTGTGTAACATGTGCTTTTGAGTACCTTAAACCCATTGGTCGAATGAAACGCTCATATTTGGGTGGCTTACGAGTAAAATTTTCGCCTACAAAACATGGTTTAGTTACCATTCGTTTCCAAGCCTTCTTCTTTGATTTTCCAGTTTTGACAACTTTAAAAACTTCGCTGTCGCTAACAGCTTTTACTTTAGGCAAAGGAACCTCCCATTTGCCAGCTTTTTCTTTTCGTTTTTGTTTTATCATGTTGGACAAAACTTTTGCTCTGTTTTGCTTCTCACGATCAAGCAAATAAGCTGGCACAGCACCCTCTTGTACATTTTCAGTACTTTTTTGCTTGGTTTGTTTTTCCTCATGGGCTTTGATGCTTGCAAGTCAAGTGTAAAAAATTTTTTCTAGAATGAAACAATTTTATTTTAATTTACGTTTTTTTCATTTGAACTTTTTCATTATAACGCTGTTTATTGAATATTTTGGCTCTTTAAATTATTAAATGTCAAAGATATTTGAAAATAATTTAAAAAATTTATACTTGATTCCTCTTAATTTTTTAGCTTTGAAAGCACGTTGATGAACCAAACGACTTTCCTTCTTCCTCTTTCTTTCGAAATAATCAAAGCGATATCCATGTCGCTTACGATGTAATTCAATGTGCTCGTTTTGCGGCTTAAATATTTGAGATAAAAAATCGATTAATCTTATTAAATTGATTAGAGCTTACCATATTAATTTATCTTTTAGAATTTAAAAAAAAACTTATACTCGAACTTTTGAGCACATGCAATATTTTCTCGTATATTAATATTTAAGTTGCAAATTTTAATAAATTTAAATTAAATATTATAATAAGATGTACTAAATTTTAGCTTATTCGTTTTAAATTTTTTCTTGTTTCAAAAATTTAAATGGAATATTTGGCTTTGAATGGTGGAAATTTTCATTTTTATCTAATTTTATTAGATTTTGTTGGCGAGTTTTTTAAGAAAATTTAAAATTTAATATCAGCAGAACTAACATAACTCAAAAAAACTAACTATCTTTTACTTTAACACTCAAAAACCGAAATTTTTTTGCACGTTAAGTACTGAAGGGGTCCAAAAAATCCTTATATATAATATGCTATTTAGATAACATTTATTAACACAATTATTCAAATATGCTAAAAAAAAGTAGCTGAATGTAAAATAAATATCTTTTATTAATGCTGTTTTGATTTATAAAAAATGATGTCAATTTTTAAATAAAAATCTGAAATTATTCATAAAAATTTTCGATAAATTTATCTCATTTTTGGCGAGCCATGCAAAATTTATCAGTTTTCACTCGTTCTGAAATATTAATTTGATGTCAAATCGAATTTACTTCAAAATAAGTTTCTCTTTCCATAAATTTTCAAATCATGCTCACTCAACAAATTTTCGACTTAAAGACTCTGATAAGGACATTTGGGTTTAACATTGGCAAGTCTAAAATCGGGAAAAATTCTTATAGTTTCGTCTCATTCATTTATCTGTAGCATTGTTTTTTGTTCCAACTTGGTCATTAAAATTTGTCTTTTTTCTAAGAAGTTCAAAAGCCTATAAGAGAGTCAAACATGGTTCAAGAAATTATTATAATAGGAACTAATGGGAACTAATGAAATTAATTAGGGTTTGAACCTAAAAGTATAATTAGTCATGTTTTTAATTTATTTCACAAAAAAAGACAGTATTTTTGGAAGGTCTAAATAACCCTCTTCGGGTTTAACGCTAGCATTTTTTTCTGCATGAAAATAAAAAATTTTAATTTTAATATTTCTTTGATTTTAGTTTTGATTGAAAAAAAAATTGTCAAACAATCAATTACCCGGGAATAGCAATCAACTATCTAAAAAAATTATAAAAATAATAAAAATTGAAATGCAATTAGTTTATTTTATTTTATTTATCCATTTATTTAAATATAATTTGGGAGAGACTCCCAGGCAGTTTGGAATGGAACTTAGTCCTCCCTTTCAGCCTCTTGCTTGAAGAAACATAAAAAAAAAATTAAAAAGGAATTAGTAAATTCAATTAAATAAATATTCATAGAAAATATAGAAAATGATACGTACAAAAAGATGCTGATATACCTTACTAAATCTTTCTAAGAATTGAAAGTAAAAGCAAAAAATAAAAAATATTTTCATTTGAGTCCATCGATGTTGGATTTAAACTTATTTTTTATTTTATTTTCAAAAGAAAAACTAAGTTCTAAAAGAATTTATTTAAAATTTTCAAAAATAATTAATTAATGAAACACTTCCGAATTAAACTAAGATATTTTTTTTTAATTAATTCTCTGTATTTAAGGAAAAAAGATATTACAGTAAATTTAGATATCTCCGCAAAATTTCTTGAATATTTTTAAATTATGTAATTAATTAAATTTTATGAGTTAAAAGATTAAAATATAAAAAAATTAATTTTAAAAATTTTATAGAAATAATTAATAAATTTTTAGAATTTAATAGTATTTTTTGAAGTTTTTAAATTTTAAAAAGAATAAAATCAATTAATTATTTATTCAATTTTTACAAATTTTTTCTTATAACCGAAATCTGAAACAGAATTAGCAATTTAAAAACTTAATATATACATTTTGTATGTGATCTAATTATTTTTCTTTAATTTTCCAAGCTTGTCTACACATCGGGCACGATTGATTTGATTTTTGATGACCGTTAACCCATTTCATTATACAATGCATATGAAAACAATGTGAGCATTGTCCCCAAACCTTCATTATATATTTGAAACAAAATTTTTGAATTATTTTTTATTTATATAAGATTTTACTAAAGGACAATCATCTCCAGGATATTTGCAATCATTGCAGCACGAGTCAAAAGGCATTCGGCAAATACCACACGTGTCATCATTAGCTACCCATTTCCAAACTGCTACTCCTGTGTATCTTAATTAAATGGAGTCTCTTTAGCAATTTAGAAAAGTGATTTTTCAATTTATTTACCCTTTGATTGTTACTTTCATCTTTAATTTTAAATTTTGAGATATAAATTATTATACTTTATAGATCAAAGCATCAATTTTAATTTAACATTTTTTTAGTTTGAAACATTACATAAATAACTAGTTGTTCATTAAAAAATTTATAATTTAACTAGCTAATAACTAAAATTGAATCATGTCTTTAACATCCAAAAGCCTTCTTTTTTCAATGAGATATTCATCAATCAGATTGATTAGCAGAAGTTTATCAACTGGATTGACCAAATCAATTATAAATTCAAAAAATCTAAATATTGCGCAACCGAAAATTCTCCCAATTGAAAAAACGTTTATCGGCAGATACTCGACAGAAACTAAGCAAAAAATTGATGAAATGGTAAAAAGTAATGAAGTGGTTATATTCATGAAAGGCACTGCTGATCAACCTATGTGCGGATTTAGCAAAGCTGTTGTAGATATTATGAACATGCATGGAGTCAACTTTAAAGCATATAATGTTTTGGCGGATGAAGATATCCGAAGTGGAATTAAGGAATACTCAAACTGGCCAACAATACCACAAGTATTTTTCAAAGGCGAATTCATTGGGGGATGCGATATTTTGCTAGAAATGCATCGCGGTGGCGAATTAATTGACGAATTGAACAAAATTGGAATTAAATCAAAATTAGAAGAAGATTAATTAAACTAATCCGGAAAGTTTGTTTAAAAATTAAAAGCTTAAATAAAAATTCAAATTTACTTAGATGTTTTTAAATTATTTTATCTCATCCAACAAACAAAGAACTTTTCTTATTTAACTTTTCTTTAATCTTTTATTTTTAATCTTAGAGGTAAAAATTATTGAAAAAGAGGAAGTTCAAAAAAATTAGAATAAAAATTTATTTTCAATAATTTAATTTAAAATTGAAAAAAAATATTATATATTTGATTTAAAGTGGACTACTCGAGTAAAGTGTATGTGCAAAAGCAAACAAGATATTAGAAATGCTTAAGAGAGCGTTTTTCAGTAGAAATTTATAGATAAAATTAACTACATCTATGTTAAGACCACACCTATTAAACTAGCAAGTGGATTAGAAAATGCTGAACTAACAAGATGACCATTATCTTGATCAAAAGAGAAAGTAACAATATTAAGAGGCCAAAGTATGAAAATCCATAGGAAAAGCCTTCCTGCCAAATTTAGAAATTATTTTGCAAGTGTGGTGTTGTCTGGCATGTTTTATTTTTAAATAAAGTAGTCCCACAATGAAATAGGCTGCTTGATAATTTGTAAAATCCAAGTCAATGGAAATCTTCAAGGCGACTAATAACAAATTCAATTAACTATTTTTTTAAGGCAATTTTCGACAATAGAGACATATAGCATTAAAAATTTCGAAAACTAGTGTTCGATATATAACAAAATGTCGTAAAAATCGAGCAAATACGTTGATACTAATAGAAAATTACTAGATGATTAAATTTTCATCGATTTAAATGGCTTAAAAATATGTTTTAATATGATTATTTGTCAATTAACGCTTCTTAATCAAATTCAGGCTTATTCTTAGAACCTGTTTTTCTTTTTTTTCGAATCAAAATTTTTCAAAATATTAAGCGCTTTGATAAGAGTTATTTAATTTTCTGGTTGTTGATCACATTATTCAATTAAAAAGAACATTTAATTTTTATTTTCTAAGATCCTGATTAAAAGATAAATTGTTTAGTCAATTTTTAAATTCATTTAGTCCAATAAGTAAATTGAAATAGGAAATAGAATCTGTTATTTGTTGAGTATTTCACTTGATGATTTTTCCCAACTAGATAGGTAATCAAATCTAAAAATTAGCTTTAAAAATTCAGGTATAAATTTCAGATGATTCTACCAAGATTTTATTTATTTTTTCCTGATATATCTTTATTAAATGAATTCTTAAATAGCAGTATACAATGTTTAAAGATATATGGGTCAATTATATTAAAAAAAATTCTAACGTTATTTTATTCTAATTAAAAATAAACATTTAAAAAAATCTAATATTTCAAGGATATTTGTTATATTGTTTCCTTCTTTTAAAAAAAATTAATATTATCTTTATTAGTCTTTTGAAAATATACTGCTATTGTGATTATTATCTAAGTCATTTTATATTAATATTTTATTTTATATTTTTTAATAATCAAAATTCAAAATGAAAGGCGTGAAATTAGTAATAAAAGAAATTTTTATATTTTTCGCCCCCTTTGTATTGACCTTTGGTTTAATTGGTAACATAATTACTCTAAGCGTGTATTTTCGAAAGAGAATGCGTACAAAAAACTCAGTATGGTTCTATTTTATTTTCAAAACTTTAGTAGATTCTTTAATTATACTTCATTCCATTAGAGAATTTTTAAAAGAAAAATTCCAGTTCGATTTTGTTACCATATCTAATTTTACTTGCAAAATTGCAGAATATAGTTTGTACTTTGCCACACCTATCTCTGCATGGACTTTGGTTATTATTTGCCTTGATAGATTCTATAAAATAAAATATCCTCAAAAAATCTTTTTTTTCTCATATCCTAAAGTTAAAATAATTTCAGTCATATTTTTGGTAATTTTCAACATTTTTTTCAATTCACCATTATTGGTTTTGAGTAAATTAAGTAATAATGAAACAAATTTAACTAGAGAATGCGTTCAAGGCGAAGATTTACAATTTTTCTGGTGGATGGACATATTTAATTCAACACTTATTCCATTTATTTCTATGACCATTCCAACTATTGCTACTATATACGTATTATTTAATTCTAAACGAAAATTCAGTAAAATAACTACCAAAGATTATAAATTTGCCATTACATCCATCAGTTTAAATATTTTATTCTTTTTACTAAACTTACCAATAACTCTAGTATTTCTAGTTGAAAGTTATATTGAAATAGAAGAAGACACGAGTAATTTAATTTATGTAATTAGTGATCTAACTTATCATGTAAATTATGGATCTATGTTTTACTTAAACTGTTTGGTTAATTCCATTTTTCGGGATGAATTTTATTCAATGATAAATTTACAAAAATCGAAACCATCATCCATGTCAAACATTAACAATTCTAATGAAGAAATAACATCAAAACGGGCCCGATGAACTTTAAAATTGACTGTGTTAAAAAAAAGATGATAATGAACAATTTCAAGCTGCTTTAAATAATTTTTGATGAAATCTTAGAAGTCAAAAATCAGAGCTGCTATCAATGTCAAATAGGTATTACAAACAAATATAACAGTAAAAGTTTTAAATAAAATAATCAATTAATTTATTTAAAATTTTTTTAATTTTAAAAAATTAAATTCTAATTAAACATTTAAAATGATTAATTTAAAATGTTACTAATCTAAAATGCTGAAAGTTCATGGTATACAAAAGTTGTGAATGGATTTTTACATAGCAACTTATAAAAATTGTCTCAAAATCAAGATTTAATAATCATCAAGAACTTGTCAATTTCATAAACCTTATGCTTATTCAACATAGATATGTACCCCAAAAAATCCATTTTATCAGCACGTTTAAGACAAAACTCAATGCAGGCTTAATCCCGTAACTGCTTTCATTGCTTAATAATTACAACTATCTTGAGTAAATACCATAAAATATTTTTTCCATTTTTGTGATTAAATCACCAAGCACCTAGCTAATTTCTATTTTTGGACAAAATTTCAAGCACTCAAAAAAAAATTATTTTCCTAAACGATTAAGCTTTTAGAACTTAAATTTATTTTTTTTTCATTTTAAACGTAAAAACAGCAATAAAAATTTTTCAATTAAAAAAAAAGCACAAAAATCTTTTTATAATGTTATACCTAAGGCGTTTACAATTTGTTCAATTGATGTTCTTAACTAAAATTAGTATATATCCGTTATATACTAAATTTTAAATCTACTTATTTAGACATCGGGCTTTTAATAGAATTTTTCAAAAGCAGAAGCAAATAATTTTTATATATATAGCGACTTTTTGAATAAAAATTTAGTCATTTTTTTTAAAATAAGTCCAATGTGAATCTAAAATGAAAATCTATGAACTTTTAAAAGAAATTGTGCTTTATTTATTGCTTTTAGTATTTGCAGCTGGGATGTTCGGAAATATTCTCTCAATTATTGTTTATTTTAGAAAGACTTTTCATCAAAATTCAGTTATCTTTTATTTTAAAATTCTAACAATTTTCAATACATACGTTGTCTTTTTTAGTCCTCGAAACTACACAGAAGATAAATTTTTTACTTATTTAGCCCCTTATAATGAATATATTTGTAAAATCAGTGACTATTCGATTTATTTTGGTTGTGCTGTGTCAGCATGGATGTTAGTATTCATATCATTGGACAGATTGTTCAAGTTTTATTACCCTAGCGGAACATTTTGGCTTTCAAGGAAACACCCTCAGCGATATTTAGCTTTGTTTTTTATATTGTTCAATATTACATTCAATTCACCATTACTTTTTTATTCATTCGAAGAACCAAGTATATCCAACATTTCAAAAACACTTTGCGAGTATAACGAAGATTTAGCATATTTTTGGTGGATGGACATCTTCAATTCGACTATAATAACATTTTTGATTATGTTTGTATCAACCTTGATCACTATATTTCTTTTGTTCAAGCTAAAAACCAAACTTAACAAAAAAAATGCCAGAGATTTTAAATTTGCTGTAAGTTCTATAGCTTTAAATATTTCGTTTTTTATGTGTAATTTGCCTACAACTGTATTTTTTTTGGTTTCAAGCTATGTAAATATGGAAGAAGATGAATATTTTCTCTTATTGTCTATCACAAATCTATTATTTTTTATTAATTATGCCATGATGTTTTACATAAATTTCATGTTAAATTCTTCATTCAGACGAGAATTGTTAAAAGTTGTAAAATCTAATATACCAAGCAAAAATTAAATATTTTTTAATTATTAAAAAATTAACTCACTCGAGTAATTTAAATAAATTCTTAAAAATAAGCAAACAAAATAAATATTGAGTCTTAATTTCATACTCATTCTACATACATCCATGAATGATAATTAATTTGAAATACAATCAACATTTAATTAAATGAAGTATGTAATCTTGATGACCGCGAATGAAAAAGTCGCTTTTTTTTTAAAATCCTAACTAATTTTTTACTCCATTTTTTTATCTATTAAATTTATTATATCATAATGGAAATTGGAATATGTAGGAATATGTAAATTTTGTGAATTAGTACATATTCCTGTATATTGATAAATTTTATTTCTTAAGGTGTCATTTGTGGTTTTTTATTTATTTATAATATATGATCACTTATATTTTTTTGGTAGAAAAAATATATTTTTTTTGTTGAATTTTTATGTTCGTAAAGTAGAAATAGAATTAGTAGTGTTGGGGCGCGGACAACTTCGGCCGGTCTAAAGGCCAGCCAGTATAAACAGCAAAAAATCTCTAAATTATATATATATCTTAGACATTTAATAAATATAATTTTTTTAATTGATCAAAAATATTATTAATCTAAAAATTAACTAATTTAAAATTTAAGATAAAAAAATGTTACTTTTAATACCTTTTGATTTTTTCGCAAATTTTAATTTTTTTTGGACCGTTTTGTTGCCGGTCTGCACACGGTTGGTCCGTCCATTTAATCGATCCAGAAAAATAAAATGGTCGAGACCGTGGCCATTTTATTTTTATGGCCGGCTATGTGGCCTCTTGACCGGCCCCCAACACTAAAAATTAGAATAAATATTTTCAAATATAGAAAAAAATACTTGAGAAAATAGAAAAAAAAATGTTATTCGCGTTTTCAATTCTCGGTTTGACCGTTTTGATCGATTATTGCAGCCAAAGCTCAAGTTTTTATTGAAATGTATCAATGTTGTCTAAATGATAATCTGAACTGATTGGTATCTAAGGTTGAGGAGATTAATGTGTCTTCCAATAAAATGGCCTGTGTTCATCTAATTGATGAAATTTTTATTAATTTGCCACGTATTTTGTTAAAGTCAGCCAGACAAGCTGAGAAAATTTTAAAAAAATCAACATGGAAAAAAATTATTCCTAATTGTGATCGTCAGGAGAACACTGAAATAAATGAATTACTTTGCGAAACCAGACAACTTTATGCTGAGTTTGAGACAACTAACTATAATGATTTGGAAATTAGAAAACAAATTAATTGGCGAAAGAAAAAGTTTAAACACTTAGTTAGAAAAATTTCTTATGAACAAGAAAAAAAAAAGTGTCAATTTGAATAATTTAAGGAATTCGAACAATCCTAAATTTTGGCGTAGAATAGCAAAATTTAGACGTATAGAGCGTGCGTCAATAAATGTTCAAAAAAAATAAGTTTGGCTGATTTTGCTAATTTTTATTCGGACTTATTTTCTCATAATGGTAAAAAAATTCAAAAAAACAAAATAATATCAAAGACTCGGTAAAGTGTTATCACTTTAACATAACTGATTTGGTATATGATGATGTGACTGATCAAGACGAGATAAAATCTATTATACAAAAATTGAGTGGAAACAAATCAGCTGGTCTCGATAATATTTGTAATGAGTTTTTTATTAATGGTGTATGTTCTAATTTAATCTTTATTTTAACTTGGTACTTTAACAATGCGATTTGCTTTGGTTATTTACCAAGTAGTTTTAATATTTCAGTTGTCACACCGATACCGAAAAAAGGGACAATGAGTACACCGTCCGATTTTAGACCTGTGTCTGTATCAAATACTATGGCCGTTATCTTAGAGAATGTAATTCTTAACAAGATGGAATGTTTAAGTTGTATACATACAAATCAATTTGGATACAAAAAGAAATTGTCCAGTAAACATGCGTATTTTCTTGTAAATGAAGTGGCAAACTATTACAAAAAAAATGGTTCTAAACTACATGTTTTGAGTTTGGATGCTA
>VANL01000539.1:0-30277 GCA_006352455.1 Brachionus sp. 'Tiscar' | reverse complement strand
GCATAGCTTGGCTGTTGAGGTGCAACATAGCTTTGTTGTTGAGGTGGGGCATAGCTTGGCTGTTGTGGTGCCGCATAGCTTGGCTGTTGAGGTGGGGCATAGCTTGGCTGTTGAGGTGCAACATAGCTTTGTTGTTGAGGTGGGGCATAGCTTGGCTGTTGTGGTGCCGCATAGCTTGGTTGTTGAGGTGGGGCATAGCTTGGCTGTTGTGGTGCCGCATAGCTTGATTGTTGAGGTGTAAAATAGCTAGGCTGTTGTGGTGCCGCATAGCTTGATTGTTGAGGTGTAAAATAGCTAGGCTGTTGTGGTGCGCCATACCCAGGTTGATGAAACCCATAACCATGTTGAGGCTGCATAGAATTGAAATTTGATTGATATCGTGAGCTAAACGAAGACTGATATTTGGGTTGATAGTGTAATGAGGTAGAATATTGTGGAGGCATCTGAACTGGATGCTTTTGAGTATTAAATTGGTTTATTGCCATTCTTTTGTTACGTTTTAAATCATTAATGTTTTCTTTTGGATTTTCTGAAGTCTTTATTTCAATAGCCGAAATTTTATTAATTTCTAAAGGCAGTTGATCTAAATTTGATGAGCTAGCATTCAATGTTCTTTTTTGGTTATCAATTTCAATAGCATTTTTTTCCGGATTTATCTTTATTAATTTCATTATTAAATCTTTCAAACTTTCGGATTCATTTTCCAATTCTTCGATGTCAAGTTCCAAAGGTATTTTGAATGATAAACAAATTGACAAATTAAATGCCAAAATGCACAATAGTGCCAATTTCAAATCCATTTTCATTAAACTATCTTTGTATCTTAAATTTTGGAAATTTTTTTAAAGCTTAAATACTAGATTTTTAATAAAATAGTAAAAAAATTGTTTTTTGAAATATAGACATGCTTTGATTTATTTAAGCCAAGAAAAAAAACGCTATCATAATTTTAAGTTATTTTAATCTTTGAATTTAGTAGATAAAACAAAAAACATCTTAAGCTTAAAATTTTTAAAATTGAAAATAGCTTCTAGACTTAAATTGAAAAAAGATTTTGCTTGATGGTAAAATTAGCTAGATGAAAGCTTTGTTATACATAAGAGAAATATATTTTAATTATCAAATTTTTTTTAATTTCTCTTTTTGAATTATAGAATTGACATTTAAAATTTAAAAACTGAAAAAAAAATGGTAAAAGTCAAAATTAAAAATTTATTTTTTTTAAATGTCTTCAAATTTAAAAAGCGTGTATTATCAAATCATGAACTGTGGTAAGCCACTTTAATATCTAATCTAATAACTTCCTTGATTTAATCCATCTTAATGATTTTTAAATAAAACTATTTTTTTATAATTAATTTATCACTTAAAACTAAAAAATATTAAAAATTTATATGGTTAATTTTACTGTTAATGGATTCAGGCACTGTGTTTCTAAAGCTTTCTAATAATAATAAGCAATTTTTCTATTTTCTTTATTACATAAAACAATTTAATAAATAAATTTAAATATAGTTAAAACATATTCTTTTATAAATTTGAAAGTTTAAATCAAAATCAAAAGAAAGATGAACTAAAAATAAATTTGAGTTAATGAGATTACTAAATTCAAGTTATAAAAAAAATAAAAAAATTGTCAAATTTTTTTAAATGAAACAATTATTTGTATCAAATTTATCTATTCTGTAAATTTTTTTAAATCAAATAATAAATATAATTATGCAAAATGAAAAATTAAAAGTTTTGATTAACAATTTATTCTTTAAAAATAAAAACAATTAAAATTCTAATCATCAACTAAAAACAAAAGTTAGACTCTAGAAACATATGTGTTATATGGATAGCGGAAATAAGCTGCTAAATTATAAGTTGATGGTTGTTGAACTGGAGCTTGGTATGATGGTTGTTGAGGTTGTTGTACTGGAGCCTGGTATGATGGTTGTTGTACTGGAGCTTGGTATGATGGTTGTTGTACTGGAGCTTGGTATGATGGCTGTTGAGGTTGTTGTACTGGAGCTTGGTATGATGGTTGTTGAGGTTGTTGTACTGGAGCCTGGTATGATGGTTGCTGTACTGGAGCTTGGTATGATGGTTGTTGTACTGGAGCTTGGTATGATGGCTGTTGAGGTTGTTGTACTGGAGCTTGGTATGATGGTTGTTGAGGTTGTTGTACTGGAGCCTGGTATGATGGTTGCTGTACTGGAGCTTGGTATGATTCTTGCTGTACTGGAGCTTCATAAGATTCTTGCTGTACTGGAGCTTCATAAGATTCTTGCTGTACAGGAGCTTGGTAGGATGGCTGTTGAGGTTGTTGAACTGGAGCTTCATAAGATTCTTCTTCTTGTACGTTATATGATTCAGCCTCATATGATTGACCTGTTTGTTTAGGAGCACTATAGGTTTGCTGTTTTGGAGCTGGTGCACTATAAGTTTGTTGCTTTGGAGCTGGAGAATTATAAGAGTTTTCGCCATAGCTTTGTTGACCATACTCTTGATTTTGGTATGTACCATAAGATTCATGAGTTGCATCATGTGTCCAATCACAGCTTAAAATGTTTTGATTCCAAACTGTTCCTCTAGGGCATTTCATTAAATAAGGAATATTCCAGGAACATTCAATATAGTAGTTTCTTGATAATTTTGGATCAGCTGGGTGAAATTGACTGTATCCATCACATGGATTTCTATATCCTTCTTGACAATTATGACCATAACCTCCATCAGGGCATCGACAATAAGTCTCAGTTATTTCACTTCCTTCCCAAATTGGTTGAACATAGCCAACTTTGCAATTATTAGGTAAATCTAATACAGGATCTCTATACTCTTGATATGAATCAGAGGAATAAGTCTCAACTTTTGGATAGCCATAACTTTGTTGATTATAAACTGGAGCACTATAGGCTTGTTGTTTTGGAGCTGGAGCACTATAAGATTGTTGCTTTGGAGCTGGAGCACTATAAGATTGTTGCTTTGGAGCTGGAGCACTATAAGATTGTTGCTTTGGAGCTGGAGCACTATAAGATTGTTGCTTTGGAACTGGAGCTTGATAAGATTCTTGATTCATAACTGGGATTTGGTATGGAGACGAGCTCACTATACCAAGCGTGATACATAAAACAAGTATACAGATTTTCTTTTGTTAAGAATTTATTTATATATTTTTGAAGATTTAATCTAAAGCTTACCATTTTTTAAAATTGATAAAATTAATTTTATTAAAATGTTGAGCTATAACATAATTTTTTTGAATTTATATACCCCAGCTCCACTAAGTCTCATGCTATAATAAAAAACGTTGTAAGATTAAGCCATTTCTATTATGTTTATTTGAATAAGCGCTTTCTAAATTTCAATTGTTTAAATTTTATTTATTTTTATTTGGTTTAAGCATCTAGCAGTTTCTGATTTATTTTTGAAGCTAAACAAATTAAATAAATAAAAATAAAGAAAAAAATTTTAATTCCAGGATATATAATAAAACTAAAATAAAAAAAAAATTGTAAGCTTAAATAATTAAAGAGAGAAAGTTTCCTTTATATTCTAGCTTAATATCAAAAATCACAAAAATTAAGTTCTTGACTTTTTAAAATAGTTTAAAAACAAAATTAATTTAAAAATTTTCATATTATCTAACTAGTTGAAGAAACTATACTAAAAAGTATCTTGGGATTAAATCATATCAATCATTTGAATTAATTTCAATATTCAAATATCTTAAAAAATACTTTAAATTATTGGGATAGTTTGTATCTTAGATTAAATTGTCAAAAAAAAAGTTAATTTATTATGTTCCTTATTATGTTCCTAAAAAGGGAGCTTTTGTCAAGATAAATAGATGATAATAAGTATTGTGAAATTTGAAAAAAAAAAACACAAATTTGAAATTTAAATAGCTAATTTAAATTTTTAGTTCATAAAATCATTGATGCAAAGATGTATACAGCTAATAAAAAAAATTTATTACCAGAATTTAGTCTCAAGAAAAAGTATTTATGGAAAAAAAAAGATTATTTTTGAGCATAATCATTTTTATTAGTGTTTTGAAAAGTTTGAAAAGTTAAAATTGAAGACCACTAATAATAGAGCTCAATGCAAATGAAATAATAAAATTAGTAGTAGTAGTAGGTAATGCTGTGGGGAAACAAATTCAAACAGTGGCACCAGTAGATGCCCTGCTTTTATTTCGTACTTCCCAAGTTGATTGTAAATGACTTTTATGAGATAAATAACGATTTCTAGCCACTGATTTATGCCGCCTGCTTGTTTAAATTGTTCACTTGACAAGGCTATTAGTGATAATAATACCAGATCATATTCTTTGTTTGTCTTGGAAAGAGTTCGTCCGTTCAAAGTAGTTATTACATACATTATTTGTACTGACGTTCATGGCAAGATGATAATATTGATTGGTATTCCATAGGCTATTAGTTTTACTATTAAGAGCCCGTGCGAGACTTGGTCAAAAGCTTTTTCAAAGTCAAGATAAATAACACCTGCTGGCTCTTTACAATTCATACAATCTTTAAGAAAATATATAGTTTATTTACTGCTTCTAGTGTTAAAATAAATTTTGATATTGTTGAATCAAAAATTAAAACTTTATTTCAAATTATTTTTTTATACATTTAAAAACAATGAAAAGTTAATCATTAAATTGAAAAATTAAATTAATTATTTTCTAGATTTTTTGTGAGACTTTTTATCATTGCGTTTGTGTTTTTCTTTTCTTTTTTTTTTAGATTTGCGTTTTGAATTCGAATCCGATTCGGAATCTGAATCAGTCGAACTGCTGCTGGAACTTGAACTAGACGATTCTGACGATGAACTTCTCTTTGTTTTCTTTTTTTTGCTTTTCTTTTCACTTTCTTTGTCCGATTTGCTTTTATCCAAATCACTATTGTCCAAAACCATGGGTTGCATTAATTTGGGAGCACTTTTTAAATGCTCTCTAAGATCTTCTGTCAAAGCACCGAGTCCAATTGAAGTAAAAAAATTTATTGAGAATCGAGTATGACGTGGATTGTCTCTGGGGAAAAGTCCAGCGAAAAACTCTTGCAAAGTCAAATCACTAAACCGTTCTTTCAATTTAACAATGCCCATATGTTCACTTAAATCAAGAAGCAAATTTTTTAAAAAAACTCTTGACGAAGATGTTGTCTCGTCTTCATTTAGATGCACGCAGTCAAACACTCCCCAAGATATTGAGTCCGTATGCAACAAATGAGATAAAAGCCTGGATACATTTCTGAGCTTAACTGTTTCCAATCTGTGACATGTCTCATATTGTTGTTTGAATATTTCCTCAAAATGCTCAACATACTCTTTATTTAGTTCACAAAATCGTTGAGCCAGAAGTCCGAAAAATCTCTCGTAAGTCCTCTGCTGAGCACAAGAATCCAAAATCATTTGGCACAGCTCCATTTCTTGATTTTTTTTTATATTCATTTTTAGCAATTTATGAGCGCATTCTTGAAAGTCAAGCGATGATTGAATAGTAAGATAGATAGTGCGCCTTAAAGAAACTAAATTAGACTCTGTTTCATCAATAATCATTTGGCCATCTTCGTTTTTATCCTCAGTTGCTTCCTGCTCTGGTTCTTCTTCTTCTTCCTCCCCTTCACCACTGCTTGAGCCACTCTCGTCTGAATCTGACTCGTCCAAAATTTCTCGCTTTAAAATATTGTATTTTTTTTCGTTTTCTTCATAATCTGGATCAATTTTAAATATATTCAAGCCTGACTGTACATCTAAATCATCTTCATCCAAACTTAAAAAATGAGTATATTGTTCAGACTCTTCGACTAGATCAAGTTCTTTTAAAACAACCGGGTAATCTTTAAAGTCGTCTTTGCGAATAGCAAACATCACTTCAATCATGTACTGGATTCTTTTGTCATCAACCATTTCGTTTTGTTCATTTAAGATATTTCTTAGCGATTCAAATAGTGCATGAAGACTTTTAGGAGACTCCGTAGACAATTTTTTGCCACATTCTTTTAGCAAACCAATTGCAACTTCGACCGAATGATTGGTCGGATTCTCTAAAAGCAAAGTTAGAATTTGTAATGCCAAAATTTCATGAGCAACATTTTGATTAATCAAATGAGCTATAAATTTGCAAGAAGAAATGCATTGTTCTTTTCGATTTTGCTTATAAGATGTTTTAAACTGGATTATTAGTCGCTTTAAAAGTAGCTCTCCAATTTGTGGAAATTTCATGTTGATTATGGCCATAAGAGATGCGTATACATTTGTAAAAGTTGGTGAAAAAAGCTGTGCTTGCATTACAGACCGACATAAAAGGCCCCTACCTCGAATTATGTTTTCTTTGAACAGTTCTCTAACCACTTGTGAAATGTTTGGTATATTAACTTTGTTTACTAGGCCGTGAATGCTCTTTTTCAAGGCCTCCCATGACAAACGTTGATACTCGGCACCACTTTTGTCGCTAATAGCTTCTTGAAGGAGCTTTAGCTTTGCTGGCGGTATGTAAACACCGGCAGGAATCGTTTTTGATACATTCGGTTGTTTTTTAATTTCAGGTGTGTCAGAATTTGTGACTTCAGATGACATTCTAAAGCAAGATAAATTTTTTTAAATTTTTATTCGTGCCTAATAATTAGAATAAATAGAAAATAGTATATGCCTTTATTTATAATATTTATAACCAAATTTAGGCTCAAAACAAACATAACATTTTCTTTAAATAATTAAATTGAAATTAATTAAATTTAAGTATTGGTGTTTATTTTTTAAAAAAGATTCAATAGATTCTTTAATTTTAATAAAATTCGTCGATTAATCTCTTTTTCAAATTAATAAAAAATACATGAGATTTTTATACTCATTGAACGAAAATCAAAAATATAAAAAAGTCAACTAAAAAATTCTGCAAAAAAAGATAATATTTAAAACTTAATATTAAAATTTTCGTATTGTAATTACATCTAGAAAATTTAGAATTTTATAAAGCAATATGTTTAAATCATTTATACAGAGGCTAACTTTTTATTATTTATTGTAGGATTTTTTCTTTCTTTTTTAAATAAAATATTCTGATCCAAGTAAGTGAGCTTACTTATCTCATATCTTGTTGATTCATTTAAGCTTGCATAGGTTAAATTTATATAAACCAATGTAACCTTATCTCTAAATTCGCTCAGATTAAAAATACAAATGCTTATAAATGTTGACCAACGGTTAAGATTCAGAGAAACAAATGAGATAACCGAGAAGCCATTAGCAAAAAAGAGTAGATTGAAAAATATTGAAAAAGTTTGTTTTTATTTTTATTTTTTTGTTCTAATAGATAATGTGTTTTATATTTTTCTAAAAAAAAAACAAAAAATAAAAAAACAAATAATAATTATATGCCATTTAAAATCCATTTAAAGCATTTTATTAAGTTTTGATTAAGAATTTATGATAAGGATCTAAACTTTGATGCACACTTTTGTGATTGGCTTTTTTAAGGTCTTGATTTTCTTTCAAATTTTAAGCTTTGTTTAAAATCTAGCTAGCTCATGTATTTATAAAAATAAATTTTTAAGAAAAAATCAAATTTTATTAAGATTTACTAAATTAATTTTTGAAAAAAAACGAGTGCGTCTAAATTCATGTGTAAATTTCAAAAAGATCCCAAATAAAAGATTTGGAATTCTTGCTAAAAACTCATTTTTATAAATGAAACGATCATCTCATTTTAAAATTCCATTTATTTGTTTATTATTAAAACATCTTCAAATTTTAATAAAATAGCTTCATACATAAAAATTAACATTAAACAGAAAATACATAAATTGTGCTTAATATAATATAATAAGAAAGCTCTAAAACACAACTAAAATAATAAAATTTAAATTTTTTTTTTTAATTTTTAAAAATAATGAATAAATTAAGTATGAGTTGCTTTGGTCTTTATGGTATCATCTTTTGTCTTTTTTCCTTTGATTCCCAATAAATTACTTATCACATAATTGCGAAATTTAATATTTGTTGCCATACAATTTATAAATATAGTTGAGTGAAATAAAAATCCCAATGAGTCTGCCATACTTAAATAAGTCATTCCATTTGGCAGATTAAAAAAATAATAAAAATAAAAGCCAGTCATGATTGTCACAGGTAAAGTCAATATAATATATGCGAAAGTTATTGCCAATATTGAAATAGTTAGCCGTCTTTTTTTAATAATTGATTTTATTTGTTCTTTGTTTGTTGATGACTTTAATGAGCTATTTAGCATCAAAGTTTTTGTTATTAATAATATATTGAATATAAACATGACAGTAAATGGAAAAAAATTATAAAGTCCTAGATTAACTTGATCCCATGTTGGATAAAGTCTAAAATCACGATTATACCAATAGCATACTTGATACTCAATCATAGTATCCATTTTTGAAATTAAGGTCCCGTTTATTAACTCTTTAGAAGTTATATTTTCTATTCTTCTTATATGCTTATAATTACCATTAAAAACCAGAATGTGAAAGTTAAGGAGAAATAGGGTTGCTAGTATACCGAATGACCAAATATAAGAACTTTTCACAGTTGAAAATGGTAAGCGGCTGTAAATTGACCCAGGAGTAGACATAATAGTTACAAAGCGATCAATACACATTACACTAAGCAAAAGTCCGATTGCTTGTAATGAAAAGTATTGCAAAAATATAAAAAATTTACAGCTAAAATCATTTAGATATTCAATTTGAATATTGAAATTTGGTTTCAAAAAATGATTTAAGTTCCATACAAAAAGTGATGTTGTACCAAATATTGCCACAAATGACATGAAAACCATTGATGAAATATTTTTAAACTCTTTTGACAATCTAAATATAAAAAACGAAGCTGTGTTTCCAGTTATAGCTAAAAATATCACTATTAGTGGTAAATATGAAACAATTTGAGCAAAAATTTTGGATTCTTCTGGCTTGGTTTGACTAGAGTTCATGATAATTGTCAATTTAATTTATTTTAAATTTTAAAAATTTTAGCTTGAATTCTAAATGATTTCTAAAATTTAAAAAAATATAGATGTTTAAATAAGTAAAGCGAAATTCAGTATGATTTTTATTAACAAAATTATTATAAGGAGACTCCCGATTGCTATTATTTTCTATTTAAAAGGTACTTTTAATTTAAATTCTGCTCACAGAAACATTAAATGTTTTTTGTTTTTTTCTCATTTTCAAGCAATAGCAGATGGTTTTTTGAAATTAATTAATGTAATATTTTTTTTTTAAATTTAAAAGGAAGAATACTTTAATAGATTTAAAAGAGTGTCTAAATAATTCAATAGATAGCTTCCGAATTTAAAAAAAAATAATTAAATATCTTTTAACAATGTAAGTTAGGAATTTAGTAAATTAAGTCAATTAATTGGTTCATATTTTTAATTATATTATATTTCCGATAAAATCAATTAAATAAGGTTGTTAAGTAATAGAAATATTTAAAAAAATAACCCAACTTAAACAAACAATAAAATAAATGTCGAAATCAAGATTTTGTTTAAAATCAAAAAATAAATGTAAAAGAGTTTAATTTAAATGTTCTAAATGATGCCCCGTTTTCCATTTGAATTAATAATTGATTTTTAATTTTGTATTTAAATTTTTTTCAGTTTATTTATTTAATTGTTAATAATTCAAAGTAAAATTGAATGTAGAAAATTTAATTGATTTAAAACAATATAGGTTTTAAATTATCAATTTATTAACAAAAAGTTTAATTAAGTGTTGATAATTATTTCAATATCGGCCATTAATATTTTTTTGCTAATTGTCATTAAATTTTTGTAACTTTTTTTTCAAAATTCATTTAATTGTAAATAATTATTATATCAATAATTTATGTTTGATGAATAAAAAAAACATTAATTTTGTAATGAGTGTTGAATTCCAAAGTGTTATAAATCAATTAAATTTGGCCTACTGCGAGCTGTGATTTGGTTTATTTACCAGGAACTGTCTGTGCACTAAAAGGGAATAATGAGATTATCATTACAATAATCCTAGTAAGGTTCGCGCGGTTCAAAACTTTCACATTATCTTAATCGAATAAAATATACCTCATTTTTAGATTCTCCATATATGAAAACCTAATAGAAAAAATCTTTTTAAGGGGGGTAAAAAACTACTACGTACTAGGGGGGTCTGAAGTTAAGAGACCGACTCAAAAGTTGGTCTCATTTGAGTGTCTACAAGTCATCGAAAAACATATAAAGCTTCATAATGCGACATACCATCTTATAGAGAAATGAATATTCTAAACCTGCTTTCCTTTATATTTTATTAGAATTTGTATAGAAAAGTATATGTTACTGAGTAAACAAAAAAGTAGATCTAAAAAAACTAAAAAATTGCCTAATTTATTCGATTAAGATAATGTGAAAGTTTTGAACCGCGCGAACCTTAGCTAAATAAAGCCAGCTAATAGTTTTATTTAATATTTAACTAATGATATTAAATTTAAAAAAATAATTTATTTTAAAAAAAATCATATTGAATTTATACTTATTTGTACAGTTTTTTCAAATAAAAAATTGCTGAAATTTACAAAATTTTTTAAACTTTTATCATTTAACAAAATTAACACTCTGAAATTTTCTTCGTCATTGATACATTTTAAAAAAGACGGAATTTTACAGTAAAATCCATTAGAATAAATATCTGTTGGAATGTGAATTTCAGTAGGAACTTGAGCCTGCTTAAGACTAGTTATATTCATTTTGTATTGATAAAAAAATTCTTTAGATGTCAAATTAAATGAATATCTAATTGGAATTCCATTTGTAGCTTTTGGATAAACTCTAGAAAATAAATCAATCAGCTCAGGTATTTCTTTAAGAGTATTTAACTCATAGAAATAAGAATCCCAGTAGCACCATGACTGAAAATTTTTATCACTTTGATCCAAAACAGCTTTACATTCGTCTACATTAAATGATAAATCATCTTTTCTAAAAGCGCATTCACCAAACTCAGTTAAAAATGATGGCCCACCACCCAACTCCAACATGTCTAGCTTAACTGATTCAAATGATATTTTTAATTGAATATCGTCGCATAGAATTTTTTCCAATTCAGGATATGTTCCGTTAATCAACGGATTCTCCTTAAAACTCAAAAACCAGCAATAGTAATGCCAACTAAATACAGTTGTTTGGTGATCATTTCCTGGTGGACGATTGAATCCAGTTCCAAAATAATTTCTATTTAATAAAACACCTTAAAAAAAAAATTTTCTCTATTCACATAAAAATTTTTAGTTCTTACCCCAAGTTACTGGTTCATAAAAGATAAGAGCGTTTTGGTCATATTTTCTAATAGTTTCAAACGTTCTATCATACAATTTTAGTAGATTTTTTGAACCTGCTATGCCAGGTAGCAAAAGTAAAGGATTTGCATATACATTTCCGGCCCATGGCTCATTTAAAAGCTCATATCCTAGAATGTTTTTTTTATTCGAAAAAATTTTCGCAACTATGATCCAATAATCTTGAAAATAATCAGCAAATTTGTTCACATTGTCGTACAAACACTGAAATGCAAAACCACAAGATTCTGTTATATATGCAGCAAATACGGATAAATTTAAAGTGGAATTTTTTAGAGGCCAAGGAAAATCAAATTTTGACTTTGGCAATTCATCTAAAATCCATTTCGGCACCCCGTCATACGAATTACTTAATTAAAATTAAGTTGATAATTTTTATCAGTCTTTGATTAAATTTTCTTAAAAATTCTTACAATTTGGAAGACATCATATCTTGATGTAAGTCAATAATCACATAAATACCATAAAGAGCTAGTTTATCAACAATGTTTGTCATTTGATCAAGATATGTTTGATTAATTCTGTTTTTTTCTGGCATTATGCCCGACCACATAATACCTAATCGAACAGTATTGAATCCCCACTTTTTTAAATTAAACAATTGAGTATCATTGGTCATATCTTGCTCTTTTTTGTTTGGAATCCATGGAAATTCTTTCCTAATAGCATTTATTCCATGAAATAAAACAACTCGATTATGCTCGTCCACAAACCATTTATCTTTAATTTTTATTTTGGAAATACTTTCTTCTAACTCAGACGTTTGATTAGTCAAAATTAACAGTAAAATTTCGATCAAATAGAAATCAAATCGCTTCAGTTTGAACAGCAATTCCATTGCTAATTCAATTTTTTATTTTTATTCATTGAAAGTACTGGGTATCTTTAGATGGGCGTGTGCTTAAATATTTTATTGATATATATGCATTAAAATGAATAAATAATTAAAATTTAAAAATTTGAAATCTTAATTATAAAAATTATTTTGTATAATTGCATAATTTGTATCTATTGAGAAAAAAAATTGTCTGATAATTTTGATATTGTTTCAAAAATTGAGAAAATTTACCTTTTAAAAAATTTAATTGATTATTTTATTTAGAAAATAACATTTAAAAATTCCAAATATATTGTTATTGTCTAGTCAAAAAGTCTAAAAATGAAAAATTGCCTATTTTTCGACTAAATTCGTTTCAAAAAATTTTTTTTTTCCTTTTCTATTCACATCAAACTAAAGAAAATTCATTTCTCTGTAAGATGGTATGTCGCATTATGAAGCTTTGTTTTTCGATGACTTGTAGACAGTCAAATGAGACCAACTTTTGAATGGGTCGCTTAAGTACAAATTTTTTTTCTTCAAATTTTAAATATAAATATAGATTACATTTTAATAATTTGAATTTAAATATAGATTTAAATTCTTATTATATAAACTGTTTACATTTTTTTATGATAATACACTCGATGAAAGATAATCTAAGAGCAGAAAAATTAATTACTATTTAAGCTAAATTAATTTTGTTTATTTTAAAATTGTTTAATTTCTAAATATTTTATTTGCTATATTTACTTTTTTAAGTCCCCCATGAGGCACAGTAAATAATAAATAATAATAATAAAAATAATAATTGTTTTGAAATTTCACATCGATCAAAAACATCATGATTATTCACTAATCGTATGGTCACGGTATTAATTTTAGTCTTCAATTACTAGACCGTGGTCTAGTCTTAGAAATAGTATTAATTTGAAGTTTAAGTAGAGCATGGTATATATCATGAGGACACAATTTATATCAGGTCTAAAATAAAAATTAAATAAATTTTTTAAATGTTTCATCAAGGATGACAAATTTGGTCCAACCGGCTGATATGTCGTGGCTTAGACACAGGTCAGATTGGCTCATAAACTCAGATCATACTTATACAAGAGATGGTAATATGAAATTTCTAGGTTACGCAAATGTCATCAAGTGGGTATCCTAAATATGAAGTGACTTTGATGAAAATTTGAATTAAAAATTGTGATTTCGATCATTATGGTCATAGATTGCTCAAATTTGCGATACTCGTTCATGCCTATGTCATGCCTTTTTTTGAAATAATTCTTTTACATCATAAATAATCTCTTATGTACAAGGTCTAAAACAATATGATTTATACTTTGAATATTGACCATTTATATTTAAACTAGGATAATACTAATGTTAAATCTTGGTTTATTTTATTTTCGAAAATTTTCAGTTTGAAATTAACTTTTAAAAACAACATTACATACTAATTATTTAAGAAATTTTTTATTTCTCTTTTAAAATAATCCATTTTTAATGATAAATTTAAATTTAATTTTTACATGAAATTTTTATTGATAATTTGTTACATGCTAAAGTCTGGTTATTATATTATGTTGTTTGCTTATTGGATTCCAAAACATCTTTAGCCTCGTTTATTTTAGTAGCTATGTATGGAGATCCGCCTTTATCAGGATGATTTGCAATCATAATTCGTTTATGAGCTTCTTTTATTTTAGGTTTGGCAGCGTTCGGACTAATTCCGAGTATAAGAGCCGCCTCTCGTCTTGTCATTTTTTGTTCAAATCCTCCTTTATAGTATTTTACATCAGTTAATGAGGATAAATCTAGTTTCGGTAAAGAAGCAAGTTTTTTTTCCAAATTTTGTGCAGCAGCTGGAGCATGTTTTACCAGCGTTCTTCCTTAAAAAAATTAAAGTTTAAATCATAAGATTAAATGTATTTTACCTATAATTCCCACAGTTGCTAAACCAAGACCAACTAAAACTGGAGTAGTCTAAATATTTTTATGATTAAAGCAAAAATAAACAATTGAAAACTTAATTACCATTGTTGATTTAAAATCAAAATTATTAATTGACTAAAACGTGAAAATAATTTGAAGTAAAAATATATAATTTTCAAAATATTAGCAGTGAAATATTTCAATCAATTTAAATGAAATTATTAACTAATTTTTTTTTTAAATTATTCAGTAGAAATGTTGCAATTTTTTTTCTTTTTTTTAGTCTCATAAAAATAATAACAAACGATCAGATATATTTTTAAATGAAAATTAAAATATTTTATATAAATATTTAAAATTTATTTCTAGAGAACAAAGGCTTAAAAAAATAATTCATTTAAAAAATAATTTCCAAATCTGAATAATAATAGCAATAATTTACAATCATTTATTTTTGGCGATATAAAATTGTGAGGTCACCAGTTCCTTTCCAAATTAAATGTTTTATAGTTCTTAAATTCATTTCCGGATCACTCAAAACCTTAAAAAAATTTTAATTTAATTAGTTCAAAGTATTTAAAAAATAATAATATTTTAAATTTTCTTTTCTTTTTTCTAATACTTTCTTATTACTTATTACTAAATAAATAAAGGCTCTATGTTTTTTTGTCAATTAATTAAACAAGAGTCAATTTTAAATTAAAGAAATCCATAAAATTTAAGATTTGTCAATAGAATATCTTTATATAAATAAAATTTACATGAAATTGCAAATCTTATTTTGAATTATATTAAAACCTTTTTTTTCAACACTCAAAAATCTAAAAAAAATCTAAAATGAACCTAGTTCCAGATATAAACAAATTTGAAGCTTCTGAAACCTCTTCATCTTCGATTGTTGCTGTAAAAAATCCTCAAGATCAATGACCAAGAATTCAAATTGGGAGTCGTTCGAAGAATTTACAGAATCGTTTCAACAGCTTAGAGTCATTTGTTTAAACTATGAAAACTGGAAAAACAGCACATGTACTTGCCCTTCTTGGTTTAAACACTACATTTGTAATCATATTGTTGGTATTGCTTACAGAGAACAATTGTTCGACGATTATCCAGACCAAGCTTTAGACGTTCCTTTAGGAAAAACAAGACCTGTCGGAAGACCAAAAAAATCTCAAGTAATTTTAACGCTTTAATTCTCAATTGATTTTTTGTTAAATTTTTCTCTAATAAATGATGTTTTTTTTAATTTGATAAAACTTTTTTATTTAATTGATAAATAAAATTTTAATTAATAAAATAAAAATTAATGGACTTTTGTTTTTTTAATTGATGACTTATTTATTGACGTTTTTTTTTTAAATTGATTGATTTTTGAAAAATTAATTGACGGAAAATCATAATGCCATAAATAAATATTTAGAAAAAAATTTCTCTGCTAAATTTAGTTTCTTATAGTGGAAAATATATTAAAATATTTTTTTTAAATCATTTTATTTTTTTAAAACTAAATAAAATATGATATTTTATTTAATTTATGTAATCTTATTTATTTAGTAAAAAAATTTCTATCATTAATTTTATTCTTAAATTTTACAGAAAAAAATTTATATCTGAAATCCTAAAAAAACTACTAACCTGATCACTACATATTAACTCAATGGTCCGATTTGCCTGCTGTAAACTATCGTGTGAAGCATTTGTTTCATCCGGTTCACTGTTTTTATAGTTGTTATTATTAGAATCATTCTGATTATTCTCACTGGTTTGATCTAGCTTCAAAATTTTTGAAAAAACGTGCTCTTTAAGCTTTTTAACTTGAAGCAAATCGATTGAACTTAACCTTTCTTTGTTGACAACTTTTTGGTTTTGAATAAATGGGTTGAGAACAAAGTTGATTCGATTGAATTTCGGAGATATTTTTCCAGACAAAGCATCGCTTATCCATGTCGGAATTACTTTTGTTAATATCTGTTGTTCACTTTCTTTGCTTAAGTCCTTTACCTCAAGCCTATGCAGGGTTCTGCCACCCGATTCACTCAAAATGATTGGCGTATGATCTGGAATATTAAACCTTAGTAAACCGGGCTGATCTCTTTCAACATCTTTGGATATGATGCTCTGCGGTGTTGAATTCGTTTGCTGCGAATTCATGATCACATTGCCGCATGTCTGTAGTTGATTTGGGTTGAGAAGGGGGCAAGTTTTGAACAACGACTCCAAGAATATGTGGCCATAATTTACTTTCGCATCAGATAGGTCTATATTTTGAGTTTGTCTCACATGATTTGAGTCCATATCCTTGAAGTTTATCCATGCCGATTGCCAATCGCTTTCATCAAAGTTAATTGTCAATACACCGAGTTTGAGATCAACGCTGAACCAATTTGGCACACTGATAAATCGTTGACGAAGTTTTATCGTATTCTCGAAATTTTCTTTTCCCAAAAATTCGAGTCTACGCGCCTGAAGAACATCCCATACACATACATTTTCATCTGAATCTTTGGTTATTATATATCTTTTATCATTTAAAATATGGTAGTGTTTAATGCAGCTAGTTCCGGGTATGTTTATCAGTGGATTGGTGTTTATTGGATTTTGCATTAGAAATGATGAAGACATCGATGATGTGCCTGACTGATTTACATTATTTTCGTTGGAAGGCTTTAGATTTACGTCATTTAATTTTGCTGAATTTTTCAAATGACTCCAAGACATGTTTTCGTTGGGTTTAAGATTCCAATTTTTAAAAGTTGAACAAGTAGTGGACACCCAAAGACTCTCCTCTTCATGACCCAAATCAATCTTTAAATTAATAAATAAAATTTGGGCTTATTTAACAATTAAAATGTTTACGCTTAGAATAGGACTTGGTTCTTCACATACAAGAACTGATTCATCCGAATTTCTTAAATCAGTGGCATAGACACGGCAATCTTTTCCTCCTGAGTAAACTTTATTAAAAGCTTCATTAACACTCAAGGTCCAGACTCCTTCTGTGTGAATTTCGATGGTAGAAATGCACCTCTGCTGTCCCAAAGACCATAGCCGTATTGTGTGATCTGAACTCGCGGACAAACATTGAGTTGCATCTCTATTCAAGGCTATAAAGCGAATATTATGACTATGTCCTCTTAATTTCATTAATTTTGTTTTTGTTCGCGGATCCCATAAACGAATACAATTTTCTGGTGAGCCACTGGCCAGCACTGTTGCTTGATTATTTATTGCCAAACTATAAATTGAATATTTATTATCACTGATTGCTTTTAAATAAAAATAGCTAAATAATTGAATAAATTTAAAAAATTTTATTTTACTATTTGTGTCCAAATCTGTTGAGCTAATCGACACAGCTTTATTTACATCACATAAATAAACATTTTTATCAAAACCGGCACTAGCTAATATTTGTTTGTCTTTTGCATAAGCCAAACATTTTACATAGTCCTAAACGATCTAAATTTTAAATTTTAAGACTTGACTAAAAAAAAAAGTACTTTGTGATTTCGAAGAGTTGTCAAGAGTGAACCTTTAGTTGTATTCCATATCTTAACTGTTGTATCGCTTGATGCCGAGAATACTTTAAAAAAATTTTCAAATTTAAATTTTCAATTTTTTTTATTAATTAAAAAAATACATCTACTGCTATTTTTGCACACAATTATGTCATTCACCCAATCAGTGTGATGTGATAAAGACATTTGATAATACTGATCAATATTGTCTGCTTGATATTTGCTCGGATCATTCGTATTTGGCACAAGATTGGAGTAAACACGTATAGTGGAATCTCTTCCGGCAGTGTAGAGACGATCAAGATTAACTTGGTCGGTTCGAGGTGATTTTTTTTCGAATTTCAAACAGTTTATGCCTGATCGATTAAATTTTTCGATGGGATCGCGAATAATTATCGAAAGCTTGGTTAATAACAGAAAATTAGTTATTTTATCTTTTGCATTTCTGTAAAGCCAAGTTACCTGTGTTTTTTTTTTTGGCTGGTTTTTATTCTCCATATCTTCATAAGTGTTATTTATTTTTACATTTAAATAAAAATTTTATTTCTAAATATGTGACTAAAGTTTTTTTCAAATTTTTGTTAAAGATAATTAATTAAAATTAGCGAGGTTTCAAGATAAAAACCAAGACTAAGTGGCTAAAGCTAAATAAATGTAAATATTTGTTCAAATAAAATTATTATTCAAATAAATAGATACTTAGGAGATCAGGGATTTTGCTTTGTTTGTCTAATCCTTTCAGATCCAATTGAGTAAAACTATGAACGACATCAAATGATTGATCTGACATATATTGCTAACAAATTTATAATTTCAAATTTTAATTTCAAATCTAATTCAACAAATAAGTTAACTTTTGTTTTAAATCAAAAAATATTTTTTCTTAACTAAAACTACTGGCATTTTTTATGCTTTTAATAAGTTTAGTTTGTTGATATTTTATTAAATTAAATAATATTTACTTTAAATAATGGTTTCTCATGGAAAACCAAAGAAAAGTCATCATTTAATACTGAAATCATATCAAATAAGTCAGAAAATTGTTTAAAAAAAACTTGTTTTTTTTTTTAATTATTTTCTTATGATTTTAAATAAAAAATTTTTTATCATATTTTAATCTAATTAATCTTATTTAATCTTAAACTTTAATAATACAAATTTTAAAATTTTTTTTGTCCTTAAAGTAATAGATAAATATAAAAAATTATTTTTTAACTCTCGATTAGCAAAGAGATAATTTATTTATTAAAATATTTTTGGAAAATTGATCAACATTTTTTCGTAATTGTTATTAAGAAATTACATTATTTTCAAAAATTTTATGTAGATTTATTTTATTACTTTGCATAAAATATTATGGTTGCTACAATCAATGGTTTAAATTTACTACGATTAATTTGGTTGCGATTTTTTCTGTTAAGTCAGCAAAAAAACTAAAAATCTTAGATGATTACTCTTAAGTAGTATGAATTTAGTAAAAATTAAACCTAAGCGTTTATGGCTTTTTAAACAACTGATAAAATAAATGGTAGAGCTTTATATGTTTTTAGATTTTTTTTTAATTATTTTTGTACATAGGACCACACTTTTATTTCATCAAAATTAAAAAGTGATAATTTTTTTGTTTGAATTGAATTGGATCAATTTTAATGAAGTTTATTATTAACTTATTTTAAATTTTTCTCGAATTTATTAGAATTAATTAGAAAAAATTCTAGAATTTAAAACTTAAAAAAAAAAACTAAAAAAAAAATTTTTCATAAAATTAAAAAAGTTTAGGCATTAATTTTAGAAAAATTTGTGAATTTTTGTACTTAAAAAAAAAACAAGGGGGCATCCGGGATTGAACCGGAGACCTCTCGATCTGCAGTCGAATGCTCTACCACTGAGCTATACCCCCTCGTATTTTTACTGTCAAATTTTTTAAATTTACCCTTCCTCTTTATTTTTTTTATTAAAATTTTACTTTTTAAAAACGAAATTATTTCAAATTTTAATTCTATGCAAAAAAGTTTTGGATCGTTTTAGGCTTAAAATTTCGCTATTCGTAAATGTATTTTTATTTCAATAGATAATTTTATTGGTAGTAAAAACATAAAGGGTAATAACTAAATTTTTATCAGGGCTTGAAACATGCAACATCAGTGTTAGATTAGCTTCAATTTTGTCTCTTCTAATTAATTTTATTTTGCTATAGTTCCTTCTGATTGAAATCAAAAATTTTAAAATAGATTTGCTTTTTATGCTTAGTTATATTAGTCAAACAATTTTAAATAAAAAATTTAGTTTCAAAGAATAATTTCAGAAATTTATCAAAAAATTTTTTATGTCGTTTTTTATGGTTAAAATACTTATAATTGGTTTTATAAGGCTTATTTCATTCATCAAATGATATTTTAGTAAAAATCAAATGCGTATTTTTTTCACATATGGGTTGTGTGAATTCTAAATTATGATCTTCTAAAATTTCAATTTAAAATATTTAATTTAATCTATATACAATTTATTTATAATTATATGAAAAATTTTTTAATTAGTACCATACAAATAAAACCAATAAAAAATGTAGACACTTAATTTAATAATAAAAAATTTCTTAAACAAATATAGAATCATTCAACTTAATCATGTCTATTTTGAGTCTAGTTCATTTTGTCCATCAACCGACATAGTCGAGATGTCTTCATTCGTTTGTTCATTCGCTAAATCCAAGTTAGATTCATTCTCTTTTGTAATTGTTTTGGAATCATTCTTTTGAATTGAACTAGACTCTGAATCGGTCAAATTTGCATCTAAGGGCATCATGTTAGGCACAGTGTTCAACGACAGACTATTTGTTGAAATTTGGGACATTGTTGATTGCTGTGAATTCTCATTATCTTCTTGGCTATTTTGACTGTTTCCTACTCCTTGTTTTGAATCTAATCCATTTGACGAACCATTGATTTGTGTTGAATCTTGGGTGTTTTCATCATGATTGAGATAATTTTTGTGACCATTTACTTCATTTTTATTTTCTTGGAAAAGATTTTTCACTAAATTTGTATCATTTACAGTTTCTGAATTTTTTTTATCTGACTCGTCATTTGACTCCGACTGTAGCACAGGTACCCATTTGTACAGTCTTAAACTAGTATCATTAATTGAAATCCATCTTTTTTCCCATTTCCGAACTCTTTCAATAGCATTCATCACTCGCTTTATGTCATCTTTTGCTCTAGCTCTTGTTTCTGATCGCAATGCTCGTTGACCAAAAAGCTTTGTATTTGAAGGTGTATTTGATCCATTTAGCACTGAAGCTGAGGAAGATGATGCTCTCAATGACATATTTGACTATTGATATCAGAAAGTTTTCTTACATGTAGATCTTTATTTTAGCTCTAAATTGATTTATATTCATCTATAAGGAAAATTTATTCAAATTAATTAAAAGAATTACTATAGACACGCTTTTTGTCTTTGAAAAATTCAATGAATAGAAAAAAAAAAACTTTTGATGATTTTAGAGGGTTAGCTAATCATAAAAACATTTGAATTTTTATTAAATGAAAATTTTATAGAAACTATTTTCTGGGATAAAAAAATCCCTGTTGATTACGAAAGTAAGAAAAATTTCAACAAATGTCAAAATGACTTAAATCAATTAAAAAAAGGAGTCGGATATTCTATTCGAAGCCAGCTATATAAAATATCTCTCGCTTATGTCAAAAAGTCGATTTGAGACTAGTATTAGTTAAAGTTTATTTAGGCCCATATGATTTTAAAATCTAGAAGGAAGTACCAATTTTCTTACATATGATTTTTAGAATAAATAATTACCTAATGAATTTATAATGATCAATTTAAATTTTTTCTAATTAAGTGTTTAAATTCAGATTAAATTCTAGAATAAAAAAATTCAAGGAGTACCAAAAAAACAAGGGGGCATCCGGGATTGAACCGGAGACCTCTCGATCTGCAGTCGAATGCTCTACCACTGAGCTATACCCCCTCGTATTTTTTTCTAGAAAATTTTCAAGTTTCATAATACTTTTAACCAGTTTGAATTTGCGATATTGTTGATATCATTTTGTTAGATGAAAATTAAAAAATAGTTGGCAATTTATCCAAGTTTTTAAGAGCTTTTGAATAAATTTACAAAATTAAAATAAAATTAACACATATTTCTATAACTAAAAATAAAATCGAAAAAAAAACTTTAGAAAACAAAAGAAATATGTCTGATTTTAGTTCTTCCAATTTTGCTGGTAGTTTAGGAGCATCAACTTCAAGACAGTCACAACCAACTAAACTGTTCGGTCAAAGGGCATTGCGGTCCGAAACACGACAAAAAGCAAAAGATGACATTAAAAAAGTAATGAATTCAATTGAAAAAGTAAGAAAATGGGAAAGAAAATTGGTAACTATAAATGATACGTCATTAAAAATTTACAAATGGGTTCCGATAACATGCAATAATTCTACCATATCTTTAAAACAAACTAATTCAAAGCATACTTTTGATCAACAAGTCTAGCAGGAATTGTTAGTGTTTTTTGTTATTTTTATTTAATAAAAAGTTTTTCAATTAAAAAAATTAAGTTAAAATTATTTTAAATTGGATAAAAAAGCGAGTTAAGAAAAAATTTGGTTTACAATTAAATCATATAATTTCTAAAATTATTTTAAAAATATTCCAAAATTGCCAAAATCATCATCAATGTCCACAAAAGTGACAAAACTATGTGCACAACCAATATGATCGTTTTTTGTATTCCAATTTTTGGTTCCTAAATTTAAAAATCCATTAAATGTAAACAATATTTTTTTTTAAATTAATTACTTCATTTTCACTTATTTTAAATTCATTTGACTTTTCATGAACTAAAATAATTATGGTTATTTTTGTGTTTTTTTCTTTAAAAAAAAACCTTTATCAGTTGAAGATCTAGAATGGAAAACTTCCAAAAGAACCACTAGCATTATCAGCCAAACAATCCATGAAAATAAGCCTATCCAGTGGTAATTTTTCACAAAAATGATGACACCTAGAAAAACTGCTGTAACTGTAATGAAGAAAAATATTAATTTTTAAAACCATTTTTTATTAAATATTACTTGAGCATGAGTAGGCCAAGATTCCGACTAGTCGATGAGCCCAATTAAAAACTGGTCGATTATCTGCCAGTTTATCTGGCCTAAAAAGCGCCATTATTGGCTTTAAAATTAAACTAATAAAATATTAAATTAAAGCTAAATTATTTTTACTTGAATAAGAGATAAAATAATAGTAACAAGACCTATTACTGAGTGAGTAAAATTTTTCACAGACGATTGGCTAGTCCATGACCAATTTTTGTAAGACAAAATAAAACCGAAGCCTACTAGTGAAATTAAACAAACAGCGATCATAAAAGGTCGATGTATTAAAAACCAAAACTGAACGCCAGTGATTTTAATTTTTGGAAAAATAGATTTGTAATATCCTTAAAATAGCATTTACTTTGATATGAAAAAAAAAAATATTTTAGATTATTTTACTTGCAAATAAAATTCCTAAAGTTGACAGAAAAGGCCATGCTATAACCATCAAAATAGCTAAGAAATATCAATTATTGAGAAGATAAAATAAAAAAGAATATTAAATTTACCGTGAATTTTGACAAAATTTGTTGAAACTTTAATTGATTTAGCTTCCAAAGCAATGTTAAAATCAATTTTTTGTTGACTAGTTACTTTATCACCTCCATGGTAACTTAACGAGCCATCTGAATTAAAAAACAAAATATGCTTTAATATTATTCTATTTATTTTGGATTAAATAAAAAAACTACCTTTTTCTAGTTCACCTTTGGCCATTAATAAATAATAATTTTGGTTAAGATCAAAATAATTTATGGCTTTTTTCGATTTATCTCTTTTAAAGGTGCAAATCAAAAATCCATTCATGTTTGTAATTTTCACATCACTCAAACCCTCAGATGGTTCCTTAGAATTAATCAATTCTGGATCAAATTGACCAGGATTGTAATAATTTTGAACATTGTTATTGACGTCGTTGTTAAATTTGCATGCAACAACTGAATCATTTCCCTTGAATAAAATAAATTAAATTTTTCCAATAAATTTTAAATTCAAATACCATTGATTTGTCATAAGAAAATCCGATTGCCAGCCAGTTTCGTTTAAGATTATCAAATTTAGCTCCAATTATAAATTCAATTTGATCTTCAATTTTACGCCATTTTGCTAAAAATTCACATTGGTAATCAACACAATTTTTTGGACTATAAAAACATCCATATTTTGAGCTACAATCGGTAGAATTCTTAAAAATTTATTTTTTTTAAAATGGTCATTCAAGTCAAGTATTCTCATTTACCAAAAGATCAGCTGCATAAAGCTGGTCAATAATCAAGCAAAAAAGAACAAGTTTTGCCAACATTTGAGAAAAACTTATAATTTAATTTGGCTCAATTTTTGTGGATCCTTTAATCGCAGTTTTAAATAATGATTAAATTATTTGATACAAAATTTGAAAGTTATTTAAAATAATCTTTTTTCAATGAATAAACTAGATGTAGCTTATTATAGCTTTTTTTTGCAATATTGTATACTAAGTTGAAAATATATGTAAAAGAGAACGATAAATATCGTTTCAAAAGGACTTCGTCTTTTAACAAATAATTCAAATTCTATTCTTTTTTTTTTAGATTTTTAGATTTGAATGTGATATTTACTAAGAAGTGTGTTTGACAAAGGTTTACCAAAATAATTGTCATAAAAGTTAAACAACGAATGTTCTAGAATTTAATTTAACTTAATAATAAAAAAAATAGTTTTCTAATAAATTGAAATTAAAATTCAAATAAAATTTAACTAAATTGGTTCTGAAGTAGGAAAATCTTGTTCAAACTAAAAATAAAATTTTATTGATCAAATTATTAATGTTTAATTTAGGGTTATTTTATCTTGATTTAAAAATTATTTCTTAAATCTACCTTCTATTGCATGCCAATTTTCTTAGCCTAATATTTTTATGCAGTTTTTTCCATTTTCATGCATTTAGATAAGCATTTTTAACCATTTGATCTTAAAATCTTTGTTTCATTAAGCGAACTAATTTTAATGTATTTTTTTTTCTAAAAACTTTGTGAATTACAAAAAATTATTTGAATAGCATTTAGAATTTGTCTTTTTGTTTATAATTTTTATTTTCTATAGATTAGGCTGGCTAAAAATTTTGTTTAAATATAAATTTAGGCTTTTTGCTTAATAAACTATAATTGAAATGAAAAATTAAAATAAAAAAATTATTCTAACAAAGGTTCATTTTAGAACATAGCGGACAAAGCTCTACAAAAAGTGCTCAGCGTGAGAACTTGTGAACAAATCATGTCATCATAGAACAGAATAGTCTTGCTGGCACGGTAATGGATGCAATGACGGTTATCAATTCTCGATATGAATCGTGGAAAGGTCACAGTTCTGTTGCATACCCGGCACAATAATGACAGCATAAATTTTGACCAAAAAGTGACCATTTTAAACAAAAAATTGAAATTTTGAATTTTTACTCATTTATTAAGAAAAAATAATCACTTTAAGAATATCAATAAGTTTAATATTAATATTTTTAATTTGGTCTTTATTTATAAGATCGTCATCTGAAGTATCTTCCTCAGGATAAATAGGGTCGTCAATTATTATTAATTATTATCTTCTTGGTCAAACCAGTCACGATTAACAATTAGTCAAAAATTATTTTTTTAGCATTCAAATAATCAAAATAAATATCTATTTATTAATTTCTGGCTGTTAATATTTTAATTTTATAAAAAAAGCTGAATTTAAAAAAATTAATTTGCATTTCAGTCAAGTGTATTATGAGTTACTAGATCAAAATATTTTAATTTTGTGCGGAAATTTTTTTTTTAAAGTTTCATAAATTCAAACTTAAGTGCTATATGAATTTTTAATTTTTGACTTGAAATTCGTTATCAACGTCCTGTAAAACCCTCAATTTATATTTTTTAAGTAAAATTTTTTGAACCACCCTAAAAATGAAGTTTAGGGTTTCACAGGACCTTGATAAAATCAATCTCAAAAACTAAATATTTATTTTTAAAAAAATTTTCATCAAAAAAAATACTTTTTTATTACAAAATCATGTAATAAAATTTTTATTAAATTTACTTGTTAATCTCAGAAATAAATTCTAGATCAAGCAGCTTGTTACTGACTAGAACCGTGAATAAAGCTAATCAGATAAGAATTTTTTAATTTTATCAGACACATTCTACAATAGATTTTGATTTTATTAAATAACTTCAAAAACAATTTAATAATAAAGTTAAATTTACAAAAAAAAATTTATTCATAGCCGATAATAAATTTTTCAAAATTTAAAATAAAACACAAATCTTTACACGTTAAGTAAAAGTTCTAACAGTGGCTTGAACGGCACTCCTACACATTGGACATGTTTGAAGAGAATAACTACACTCTAGACAAGTAGCCAAATGAGCACACGGTAGGTAAAGTATGTTTTTATCCTTAATCAAGCAAACGGCACAGAGTCGTTCATTTTTGAGACGCTCATTTTCCTCCATTAGTCTTTGTGCGTCTTTATCAGCCAAGTCTTTCAATTCTTTGTGCTCCGAATTTTCGATTTTCTCGGTCGATTTTTCGATCGAATCCGAATTAAGCTTTTGCAATTCTTGCTCCTGGAATATTAATTGTTCAATTGACGTCGACATGTCTATCTGTTTATCTAACAAAGGCTTTATTTTTTCATCAATTTCGATCCAATTTGTCTTAACCACAACAACATCTTTAAATTCAAACATTTCTGTAAAAAAAAATATTTTATTAGCTTTCATTTTTTTAGTTCTTTAAAAAGAATACCTTTGGTCAATTTGTTTTGAATATCATTTATAATATCATCTATTTTTGACTTGTCTTCATTTTTCAAATTAATCAAGTAATATCTTTGATTTTCGTAATCTTCTGTTCGCAGCATTCTATAAAAAATATATTTTTTAAACTTAAATTCTATTTTAAATGAGAAAAACTGTTTTAATTTACCTAACATTTAAAGGATAGCATCCATACTTAAGCTCAATTAGGTTTCTTATATGATAAGTTTTAATATTTGAGTTTACATTGGACATAAAAAAATCGCAAATTTCTTTTAGATTTTCAATTTTTCTTTTTTTAGCATTCTCTATTTCATAGGAAAAAGTGGCCATTTTAAGCGTAGATTTAAAATCATCACCATAGTTTAAATTAGCCGCTTCTACGCTGTTATTATTTGTATCCTGTACAGACAATTTAATTTCTATGGCTTTTTTGATAGACTCCTTGCTGATGTTATTATTGTCAATTATTTTTCGAATTATGTTTGAGTCAAGTCTCGAATTTAGAGTTCTGGGACTGACAGAACGTTTTGATTCGGACTGATATTTTTTTACTAACGAAGAACTGGATGGAAGGCCGGACACCAAAGAATTGAGAGTGTTTGCTTCGATTTTTTTTCCAGTTTCAAAACCTGAGTCCATGTTTTTGAACTTTTCCCTAACACTTTCAATATACTCAGGTCCCAAAAGTTGTCTTATGTATTGGCACTTTGGAAACCAACGAACATGATCCTGATACGGATCGTCGTTGTAGTCCCAGTTTTTTAGACCACCATTGCAAAAAAAACACTTAACCATGTCTTTAATTCCGAAATAATAGAATCCTGCTTTGGCCAAGTCGTCCGGCTGTTGGGACATGATCGAAGGCCAGTCTTTAAAGCTCGCTAGACGAGTCTCGTACTGGGAATAGGCTGGATGAAACGCTTTTTCACTAAGAACATTGTTTGATCTATTTAGAACTTCTTGAATTTTGTTCAAATCTGCAGTTACTTTTTGATTTTCGGAGTTGTTCGTACCTGGCATGTACATAACAGCATTTGGGGTATCAAGAAAATTTTTTTTTGTCTTTGACATGTTTAAATTAATTAAATGTTCAAATATTTTGGGTATTTTTTTAACAGTGAATTCGTCTATTTCGTTCATTCGCGAGGCCAGTTTATTCTCAAGATCTGACATGGACTCTGCAACTGTTTCATTATCAAACTCGTAAAGAGTCTTTAACCAGGTTATTTTTTCCTTGAGCATGTCACTTCTTAAAAAAAAATTCGTGGAATTTGATGGAAGGCAGTCCATTTTGTTAGACTCAGAAAATAATGGACAAGAGAGATTGAACTTTTCTTTGTGCTCATCAAAAGGAGACTTGAAAACCGTGTTCAGGTGGCTATTGCGGAATAAAAGACACTCGTATGGACAAAATGCACATCTAACATGATACAAAGAAGCCATGTATTTGGACACATATTCAATACCTGATATGGTTTCAATATCTCTTTTTAGTGAGAGCTTTATGGGATCTTTGAGAACTCGATAAAATCCGTTTTTGACCAGTAATGTGACATCAATTTTTAGTTTACAGTTTTCAAATGTTTCCATACGTTTTTCCTCACTGTGGAAATTTGCATTTTCGCTAGAATGATACTGTTCCAATGGTCGAGTCTGTTCAAAGTCAAGACTTATTTCTTCGGAAAGAATTTGGTTTTTGATGCTAATTTTTGCTTGGCCACAATTTGGTTTTTGCTGTATGTGTAGAGTTAAAATCCCGCTTAGGTTGTCGCAATTCAAGTCGGTAAATTGAAAGTCGCATTCAAAACACTTGATGCACCGAGGATTGTTCTGAAAGTAGAAGCCATTTGAGGCTAGCACACAGGCCGGAAGATCGCACTCTTTGGGATAATTCTGAGTAAATAAAGAATAGCGAACATTGAAGTATTTCAATGCGTCGCTCTGTGTTTTTATTCGGCCGGCTTTAAGCGAACTTAGGTACTCATTGCATTCATCGAGCATTCTTTTCATATGACATTAGATGGACGTTAATTAAATCTAAAACATGAACGATTTTTAATTAGAAAAGACAAAATTTGTGTACTCACTTCAATTTGTTAAAATTTTAGAAAATAATTGCAAAAAATATGTTTAATATTCTATATTATTTTTAACAATTATAAAAAAAATAAAAACTATGATAAATTAAGTTATATAATTTTTTTTTATCAAAATAATGGGAAAATTATCTAATTTTAAAAAATTAAAAATCCCATTTCATTGTTTGATACTGGAGCTTCATAAATCGAAGCATTCTTAAATTACACAGCAGAATCTAAAGATATGTTTTTAAACCTTAAGTCTGCATTAACTAAAAATGAGTTTTAGTTTCAATGCAACATTAAGTATTAATAATTAAAATCAATTTTTAAATAAATATTTTTGATTCAGTGTCAAAAATTGGATCTAAAAAAAATGTAGAAAACTGATTACTTTATTTTAGATTTTTGGAAAAAAATTAATGTTGCTTTAAAACTAAAAACTGGTTTTAAATGTAGACTCAAGGTCTAAAACATGTCTTTAGAGCCTGCAATGTAATTAAAGAATGTTTAATCATGCACGTAATGGTGTTCAATGCATAAGACAAAATTGAGCTTCGATCTATGAGGTTCCAATACCGAACAATGAAATGCGGTATTTATGAGGTCTCTTTTTTTTTTAATTTAATTTACAAAAGTGAATATTAATTTGAATACTGACAATAATGGATTAAAAAAAAAGGATTGTGTCAAAAGTTAAAAAAGACAAACATATGTATTATAATTTATTCGAATAAATTATAAGAATATAAATATATAAATTTTATTTTTATTTAATTATTTATATGTATATACATTTTCCTTTCCTTCGAGAAAAATAAAAGCTTCAAAATTTAGTTAAAAATCCTATAAACAAATATAAATTTTTGATCGAAAACTAAATTAACAAGCAAACTTGGTCTATTTTATTGATAATTTTACAATCCAAAAATTTTCAATGTTTTAAATAGTACTAAGTTTATTTATCCCAACCATTGTAGTTTATAGTTAAGTAATTGACCCGGCTAAAAAAATATCTATTAGCATAATATGAAATAAAACACTTAAAAAAGTATTTAACAAATTAGTCACGTTTCGTTAAATAAAAATAGAATTTCTTGAATATGTTCACTCAAGTTCTTTTTAGAATTTAACATTAAACACTTAACATCTGAATTGGACTGTTAAATATATTTTTTCGGCTTTTTCATCATTTTTTAAAGATTAAACTTAAAAAACGGCTCTGTAAATATTCGAAATTTGCATATTTTCAATCGTTCCTTAAAGGTGATAACATCTTTTTATAGTTTATTAAAAGGTCTTATAAAAAAAACCTGAAAAATTGTGTTAGATCAATAAAACTGATAATCGAAAAAAATTAAATAATTGCTAATGAATTGAAAAAGATTAGAGGTGTAAAATGTTTATTTTAAATTAGCATGTGACAATTTTTTTTTAAATTAGATTATAGCAAATTAGAAAAAAAAACACCCAAAGTTTTTTAGATAAATTATAGGCTTTATTTATAAAAAAAATGATAATTTAATATTCAGAAGTCCTAAAAAATCAGGAACTAAATAATCTGATTGAACCAATTACTGTTCCAGAAATTATATGCTCTTTTAAAAAATTAAAAGAAGTATCAGGATCAGGTTTAGATCGCATCCACAACTTAATGTTAAAAAATCTCCCTTATGAGAC
>VANL01000538.1:0-30279 GCA_006352455.1 Brachionus sp. 'Tiscar' | reverse complement strand
TTTATTTTTTATTTTTTAGAGGAAGTTTTTTCATTATAAATATTTAAAAGTTAATTATATTTTTATTCCGAGTGTCACTTATCAAATTGTAGAGAAAAAAAAAATTCTACAAATTAATGCTTTTATTTTTTTTTTTTGCACTCAATTTTTCGTAAATACAAGAAATAAACAATTTAAGATAAATAAAATAACCAATTTCTAAACTTTTGCAACATACTGTAGAAGATTATTTAATTTAAAAAATTATTCGTTAATTAATAGAATTTACAACAATACAATTTTTTGCTTTACTGATAATCAAAATATTTATTATTTAATCTTAGTTATTTTTAATTTTTGATTGTTTAAGTTGTTTTAATTTATTGATTGTTTAGATTTATTGAATATGAATTTTTCTTTCTTATTAATATTTTTTATTATCATTTTTATAATAATTTTATTCTATAAGTTGTAAAAATTTATTAATAAAAATAAAAAAGAATTTAAAATCCTGAGTGCACTGATTTTATGCTTTGTTCATGTGTCATATTTCTAAACAAAGATATATGCCTTCATTTGGCTTGATGCTGTCATCTACTAAAAGTAAAATGCCCTGGTTTAGAGTTGAAAAAATTTTTCAAAAAAACAACTGCAAGAAAACGTAAAATTGGTCCTTGTTATGATAGAGAAGAAGAGCTAGAAAATTAGTTTATGTTTTATGTTTATATTCCTTTGTATTTTAAATTTATATGTCACGCTTTATGAACGAATATTTATGTTTTATTTTCTTTTTAAGATAATGAATTACGACTAAAATATTTATGCTTTTAATTTACTGTTTTACTTTGATAAATAAAATTGACTTTTGTTTTTCTAGCAGTTATATAATATTTCTATATGTTTTTTTTTACGTTTCAATAAACTAAAAAAAATTTATGTGTCTGTCTCTTTGTTTATTTTTTTTTACTCACTATATGTGAATTTCAACCTATACCAGAAACAACTGGTCGGTTTAAGTGAATATGTACGCGGTCAAAAATATTTTGGCCGATTAAAAAACCCTGTTTACAGATTTGAGCACTGTTTTAAAGAATGACTTAATAAATAACTTGATAGATTTAATCCATAAAAAAAAAATTTTCCGAAAAATAAAGAAATTATTTTAAAGAAAAAAATTTAAATTTTTTAAAATTAAAATCATCGTTTAGAAATATTGTGAAAATAAAAATTAAATCTTCAATATGAAATTTATATTATTTTTATTATTTTTTTTTTAATATTTTTTAATATAGTTTAATATTAAATTTTAGCAAATTTATATTAATTTGATTTTATTATTAGATTTCTATAAGAGTGTTAGTGGCATCCTCATCTTTTTAATTATATTTTATTAAATTCAACACGTTTTTGTTTCAGCAAGTGTTGATTAATCAATAGATAATTTTCCTAATGGAATTCTTTTTCTAAAGTTAAAATTTTAAATGATGCCGTCATGGTCAAAAAAACCTTTTCAATCCATCCACCATCCGTACGATTCAAAATTTTTTTGTTATCATCAAAATTTTAGAATTTAGAAAAAAAAATTTAATAAAATAATAAAATAAAAATTTTCAAGTGCAAAAAATTTTATTAAATCTAATCATTAGAATAAAAGGAAGAATTGTCTGAAAAGAGCTCGAAAATTTTTAAAATAAAAAAATATAATTTCAATAACCTAATTGAGTGTGTAAAAAATTGTAAAGCAGGAAGAGTGTCTCAGAGCATTTTTGTTCGGACAGTTGATCATCAAGAGTAGCAACAACACAAATTAAAAAGCAATTAAAACAAGTGCAGCTTTACTCAGGTATTTTAACATAGTTTATTGAAATATTTAAAGGGCTTCTTAAGCTTAGAGATTAAATTAATCGAACTGGAGACACAATTATCGACACATTCTCAGCTAACTGAGAAAGAGAGAAAGATTATTTTTTTAAGGTATTTCTCAGAGCACCATTTCTCAAACATAACCTAGATTTTATTGGTTCTTACATAGTTACAAAAATCAGTCATTTATTTTGTCTTTATATTCAAAAAAAAAAAAGATCATTTTTTGTATAGTTCATATATTCTTCTGCTACAAATACCCGTTCGATTTTATTCATCGATAATAAACAAAAAATGATTTTTATAATATTTCTATGCAAATTAATATTAACCCATCAAGAGTCAAGTCCAATGAGACATTTTAATCTAACCGAGGGCACCATTGGACAAATAGGAAGCTTGCAGAGTGACGATCAAGTCATGTCAATGATACCGCCATTTTATATCGTGCCAATAGAGCCGGAAAACGCGCAAGATTTTGCTAAAAAAGTCCGGATCGATCTTGAAAAAGGAGACATTTATGTCAATCAGCCATTAGAACAACCGGTCACATTTTCGGCTTTGTCCATCAATCAAGGTTCAGCCATGACAATAGTTCTAAATCCCATAATACCAGTTAAAACAGAATGCTTTAATCTCATCGATGGGTCCAAATCAAACAGCAAGGCTTTTAAGAACTCAGACAAATGCTTTGAAATAGACTCGAGAATATTCTCGAACAACACATGCGATTCAAAAATTGGAGTTAAGTGCCTAGATGAACCAGTTCTTAGTTTAGACCAAGAGTCTTTTATTTCAAGACATGAAATAACTTTCAATCAAATTGGAGACTACATTTTAAAAGTGACTTGTCTATCAACAGACTGGCTTATAAACATAAAGCTAAAAGAGACGAATATGAGTCTAATGGAGGACCAAGGCCTTATTTTTTATCTAAAAGAATGTGAAATAAATTCGGATAAAAACTCTACCTATAGAACTACATTTACAAATTTGGTCAAAATTAACAAATTTAGTCTAAATTTAAAGGTTTATTTGATAATTCTTGTAAGTTTAGTGTCATTTATGATCGGATTTTTGCTCTTTTTGGTCAATTTAGTTGTAAAACGAATTTCAAAGAATGAAAAGTCAAATTATCCGCTGAAAAATTCAATTTTAAGTGTCAATACAATAGATACACGAACCTCAGTTCTAATTGACTATTTAGATCAGTCATTGAGCAATGGTAATTTGGATACAAACAAGTTGATTTTGGACGAGAAAAATTTAGCATCAAAATTGCAGTACTCAACTGGCTATTTGTCTCAAATGGGAATTAATGTGTCAGAAGATTTGAAAAACCTAAAGGACAGAAATTTGCTCGACGCTTTAAGTGCAGATGGAACAAAATTAAGTTCAAGTGAAGTAAATGATCTAACGGTAAAAAAATGGTGCAATTTGTTGGAATGGAATGTAGATTTTGCTTCATTATCAAATGTAATTCAAGATTTGACTTCACTTAAAAATTGATCTCTTCCATTTTTCTACCTATTTTTTTCCTCCTCATTCCAATTTAAATTTAAATTGTTTTTTTATTTGTATAAAAAAAATTATTTAAAAGAATTTTGAATAAAAAAAAATATTTTTTTCTAAATAATTTTATTTATTTATTTAAAAATAAAGCCTTATTTGGTTTGGAGCAATTTGCTTTTATTTGAAGGCTTCGAAAAAAAATAATAAGCTTGATTAATAGAATTTATTTTTTGTTTGTTCGCTTTTGTTTGATTTTGGACGAGAAAAAATTTAATGTTTATTTTAAAAAGTAAATCTAGGAATTTGGAAAATTTAGCATCAATTATAATCTTCATTTAGATTTTTTTTTATATTTAAGAGCTACAGAGAACCAATTTTAATTTTAAAAAAAATATCGCTTTCTAAGATATGAAGCATGCATAAAATTTAGAAGTTCTTCGTATTTCATTCACATTTTTTATTTTATATGAAGTAAATTTTTAAGGTTATTATTTAAACAAAAGGTATATAAAAAAATTATAAAATTTTCTAAAATCTAAAATTTTTCAACGCTACATAAAAATTAAATTAAATTTTATTGTTTTATATTAAATTTATTAAGAAAAACTTTTAGAAAATATTTCATATTAACTTAATAAAAGCTATATCTAAATATAAAATCTATTATTATTATAAATTATATATATATATATATTTTGTTCAATTTATAATTAAAATTCTAACATTTTTCTTGTAGCATGAGGGTTTTAACGAAGGCTGATGCCATTCGGACAAACTCTGGGGAAACCAAAATTTATTTATTATATAAAATAAAAAAAATATAACATAATAATTTAATATAAATTTTGATTAAGAAAAAAAATTAATCATTTGTTTTTTTTTAGTGAGAATAGCCTAATTTTAATTTTAATGAATTTTTTTTTTTAAAAAGTGAATGGTTTTCCTTTCGGGAATTCAAGTGTCAAAAAATTACTTGGTCAATGAATAATTTTTTAGTAGTAAAATTTTTATAATAAGCATGGGAAAAACTTTCTGCTATTGGATCGTAGAGTTGTACACATTTATTTAGATAAGAAAAATCTTTATCATACCATCATTTTAAATATTTAGATTTGAGCCAGTTCTATGAGAGTTAGTCAATAAATCTCTATTTGAAAAAAATTAATATTATTTGTTTTTTCAAAAATTGCACAGTTAATTTAAAAATTTTTAAAATCCAAAGATATTTGAAAAATAAAAATACGAACAAAAAATATTTTGAACAAGCAAATAAATTGATCTTCATATCATTTTTTAAAATTTAATTTTTGCAATTAATAAATTAATGAAAAAATTATAGATTAAATATTTATTAATTAATATCAGTGTTAAATGGTTGTATGTAATTATTTTTTTAATTGTTTATCTGAATCAAGCTGGAGTGGCTTAGCATACCAAGTTGTTAAAATAATTGAGAGTTTTGAAAAACAATGAATTGTAATTTACCTAAGGCAGCATAAGCTCGGTACAAAAAACAAGTAACTTGTTTTTAATTGTTTTTAAACTTGTTTTTTGTACCGAATAGCATAACAAAAAAATAATAGTAAGGTTTTAGTTAATCAATCGGGTCGAATTAATTTTCATTTCCATTAAACAATAATATTTTTTAAATGTCGAAGCAATTTTGGAAATCTGCAAATCAAAATGTAAAGGATGCCATGATAAAAAATGGCTATGAATTTTACTGCTGTATATTAAATGATTGTCATATGTTATGAGTAATTTTTTGTCTGCTATAAAAAATGCTTTAAAAAATTATTTTTAAGCTTTCCAAAGTTAAAGTCACATTATTCATTCAACAATGAAAACATGCCATAAAAAAATTTCAACGCCCATATTTTTTTTTTATTCATAACTGATTAATATTATTTCAAAAAATATTTCACTTTTAATTCTTTTATTCTTAACAGTTGCAAAATTCAATTTGGAATTTTAATTATCTTATCTATCATAAATATTTAAACCAGCATGAATATCATCGATAAATCAATTATAATTAGAGAAAATTTTAGAAATTAATAATTTAGGTCTGAGTAAGAACCAACTTTATAATTATTTGATCTAATTTTTTCCAATAGCTTATCAATATATTACAAAAATAAAATAATAAATTTAAATAATTTCAATCTAAAAACCTAAACAAAAGAAAACCGTAGTAACAAAAATTAATTATACAATTTTTTTTTCAATTTTTACAACTAATGATTTATTTTTGAATCGGTATCAAAATTTATTCTATAAAAAAAACTGTCCAATTTAGTATTAATTATTTATTAGTGCAAAGAGTACTTTGCAGAATTACAGAATTTTGCATAAACTAAATTTTGATGATACAAACTATATATCAGATTCTTAAAGATTTATTTAAAAAAATTTTGTTCTTAGTCGTCTTACCCCCACTCAAATCCATGAAGATATACGTAATTACAGTCAAAATAAACAAAAAAAATTCAACACTCAATTCGATTTTTTCCTAAAAAAAGCACTAATTTCATAAATTCATTCTTATTTTACATTATTCAATTTTGATTCAAATATTTTTTATCTAAAATAAAATTTTAATGTAAATTTTTTTTAACACTAATAGAGAAATTTTAAAACTAAACTCAAACTAATTCAACTTTTTTTCAAAAAAATAAAAATATTTTTAAATTTTTTTACATTGTATGGTATAAAACTCAATCATGTGGGCGAAAGCAAGAACTAAGTCAAGGCTTCGCCTAAATTATTTTTTTAATAAATAAATAAATTTAACACACAAAATTACATAGTAGTAAAAATAGTATTTTATCGAGTCAGTTAGTCTTCTAATAACTGAAGCGTTATCATTGTGGATATTTTAAACTAAAATTTGAAAGCTTAGTCACACTTTATTTTTATTAATAAAAATTAATTTAACAAAAAAAAAATAGATGAATTTTTAAAAAATACTGATTTAAATACGATTTGTACAAGATTTAAAAACCTTTAGTGTTTTAGATTGAATACATTTCGGAAAATATAAATTAGCTAAATACTCGATATGAAAAAAGTTAAAAATTAATAAAAAAAAAAACAAGACAATATCTCAACTGCCATATATATATATATATACCCTTTTATTCAGGTTATAATCAAGCAGCAACAGTATTTAAGAAAAAAAAAACACTCAAAATTTTTTCACTCAAAGACTTTTTCACAATCAATTGTTGGTTGAATCGTTTATGAGATTAATACTGCACTCATTTTGTTCACTTGTCGAATTATCTTCATTAGTATTTGTTATATTACTTCTAACTTCATGCTGTATAACCATGCTATTTTGTTTTTTGAGCTTTATTTTATTTACATAAACCAAAGCTATGTTTATTAACAAACTTAAACATAGAAGACATATTATCACATACAAAGCTGCACTTAATTTGGAAGTAGCTCTTTCAGCAGTTGATTTTTCAGATGATATCATAGCATATTTGGTACCATTTGATTTTAAAACCTTATGAGCTATTTTATTTATCAATTTGACTGTTGATACTGGCGATGAGCTAGTCTGGCTGAAAATAGGATCGTGTATTTCCTCAACAGCATCCAAACTATCGTCAAAAAGTTCATTTGACGATTCAAGAACCAAAGTTGATTGTTTTATCGGAGTTCTAGTGGTAGTTGTACTCGTTCTTGAAGTTATTTTGCTTGTAAATGTTGTCCTAGTAGTTGTAAAAGTAGTGGTTGTGGTTGTAGTTGAGGTTGTAGTAGAAGATGATGTAGTTGTGGCTGTATGGCTAGTCGGAAGGGTTCTTGAAGTGTACGAAGAGTGTCTATAAGGCTTGTATACTTTAGTGCTATTGTCCATTACACTAACCGAATAGACATACTCATTTGTTGAAAATAAAACATTGTAATTGTTCAAGTTGTCCAAATTGGATATTTTAACTTTGCCAGAAAATTCTGTCCAAATTATATAATTTTTATAAATGCTTACATAGAACACGTCACCAAAGTCGGACTCATTTTCGAAGTTTAGAATAGTCTCAACCTCGTTTTCTGAATTATCATTTTTAAGAGTTGCTCTTTTGATTAATTTTTTCTTATGGTCAACGACATAGAGATGTCTGTTGACCGAGTCTAAGAAAAGTCCTCTGGCTGACAGAAGATCTCTGACAATAATCCTACAATCAGTCTTTAGACTGAGAGGACATTCGTATACATATGTTAGAGTTGATACGTATAGATTATTACCAACAGGATCATAAGTCAGATAGAGAAGCTTTTTAGCTAGATCGAGATTGAACAGAGTTTGGTACTTGTGCTCCAACGAGCTTCCAGATACAATTGCCTTACCAGAGGTCCAATAGAGCTCTTTTCTCAAGTCATTGTAAGCTATGCCTAAGCAACTATTCTGGTCCGAATAGAGCACATTTTTCTCCCATTGACCGGCGTTGGTGCTTTTGAGAGTGAATATTTGGCTTGAAAAAGACGAGCTGTTGTACACGTTTACGTATATTAGGCTCTCGGCTTTTACGTAAAAAGCGTCCGTGATCCAACAATTGACTGGGTCTGTTTCTTCGTAGATCAGCTCGTAGGTGTTGTCGTAATGGTACGGGTCTGGCAGTTTCATCGAGTAGAGCTTGGACGATGTGGATACTAGCAAAAATACTTGGTCATGATAAACAGCGTTCACAAACGAAACAAGAAAAATAAAAAAAAACATCTCTGCTTAAATCTAAAATAAATTTTTATTAATAAAAAAAATTTTTTTTTTTTTTTTTCAGGTTTAAAAAACACTTGACAATGTGCACTAAGAGGTATTACATAAAATTAATTTGTGTCAATGGGCACATCTTGAGTGGCTTTCTAAACTGATTAATGGTCAAAATTTAAAATTCTAATTTCACCTTTTCTATTTTTGAACTTGAAATTTGATCTAATCTAAAGCTACAACTTCTAAGGCTTTTATTGTTGTTAATATTTTTTTGATTGACAACTTATGCAACCTAAAATACTATCTGAAATAGTGAAGATATTAGGTTAATTTAGAAGAAAGTAAATTTAGTGCTTTGGCCACTAAAATGCGAGCCATATTAATCATTTTTTTGTTTTATCTTTTTTAATTGATTTAGATTGATGGATCAATCGATTAAAAGCTTGAGCAAAAAATCTCGGTCAATAGATTAATCGATTTTAGCCACGAAAACAAAAATAAATAATTTTTTATTTTAAACGCAAAGCAAGCTTTTCTAATTAAGCAAGAACCAGACTATCAGACATTCGTACAGCTTTATTCTACTGACCTATCATATCTATAAATCAATGTTTGTTATTTTTATTTTTGTGGCAATTGTGTGCCTCATGGGAGCACAAGGCTAAATGTACACTATTAATCATTGTGGACATGTTTTTTTTTAAAGGTAAAATCAGTCAATAATAAAATATTGTCCAATTTAATGATGTGTAGCAATTTTTTTTAAAATTAATTTAAAATAAAATAAAAAATAAAATTTTTAGATCAAAATTTTCCTTTCATTTTTTTCAGCAAAATATTCCATCTATTTGATTCAAAAATTTTGTCTTTTTTTAAGAAAATTTATTGATAAAATTTCTCCTGCATTGCAAAAATACGCTACGCTTCGAAGAGAAAAAAAAAATTTTTTAATGAATACTTTTAAAAAGTGCAAAAAGACAAAAATCAAGAAAATAAATGTGAAAATTATCAAGAAAAAATTTTTTCTAATGATTTTAAATGTAAAAATGACAAGAAAAAAAAAGTTCAGCAAGAAATAAAAGCTAAGTTAAACTAATCGCTTTTCTGACCTCATGGTAAAATACAATTTTCTAAGATTTTACGTCTAGGCTAATTAGATTTTATTGTTTTTCTAATCGATGCAAACCTAATTGGCTTTTGTATGGTTTGACCAATTTTCTGACTTGTTCGACTATTAGATAAAGTTTTAAAAGTGCCTTTAACTTGATTCTAATTAAAGTTATATATCGACGAGCTATTTGCTAAGTAAACAGATTTAGCCTCAAATTAGTTTAATTATAATCGAATATTTGTACTATGAAACAAATGCTCGGAAATAATGAAATAATCCAAATTGAGAAAATTTTCCAAAATCAGACCTTGACGCGTTGAAATTTACTTTCTGCCGACCAGGCTAAGCCATTGCTCTTTTTGTACAAAAACTAATAAATGATTTATTTAGCTAAAATATCCATTTTATAAATTACCATAGATTTAACTTTTTATTACATAAATAAATCATCAAGAATTGGATAAATTAGACTCTTAGATAAAACTGCTTTAATTATTGTTCAGTATTGTTTAGAATGATGGCTAGTTTTTTTTATTTTGGGAGAAAATTAAAACCTAAAAGCTATGTTTAATGGTCGAAACAAACCTAAAATCAATCAGATTAATCTAAACAAATCGTCTTTGTAAAAGTTTATGAAAAAATTAATCTCTCTTAACTTTTTTCTTGTTCCGCTAATTTAAATTTCTTCATATGCCTAATATTACTTATACTAAATTAATAGGAAAATTTATTTATTTTTAATTTAATAAAAAAAAAATCCTAAAGAAAAAAATACAAAATAATTCTGATAATTTTTTTTTATCTAAAATTATAAAAATAGTTAAATATCGATTTATGAAGACAAAGTTTTAAAAAATATTTTCAAAAATCAGCATACTTTCTCATACATATTTAGAAATGTGCCCGAAAATGAACCTTTATTTATCTTGATTATAGAATTGATTCTGTCTGAAGTTTGATTGACAAGTTTAAAAAATAATTGTAGCCTATTATGCTTTTGAATAGAATACTGACTCGAATTAAAATTTTCAGTAAAAATTAGAATCGAGAAAATAATTGAAAAATTTAAATACCGTAAATATTTGTTTTTTAAACTCGGCACAAAAAGCCCACTAACTTGGTTTTTGTGACTCAAAACAAAAGTGTCTTCGACTTTCAATCAAGTATTGAAATGAATTATCCGTCACTTTGTTTCATCGCTTCAGCCTTGAAGATTCACTTTTTTATAACTTATCTGTGGGCTTTTAGTGAAGTGTTAAAAAACAAACAAATATTTACGGCAGCAATTTTTTCCTTTATCTTTCCTTTATCCACTTTTTTTGAATCATTCTTTTTTTAGCTTAACGAATGAATAAATTATTTGAAATTTTCAAAAAAAAAGATAAGATTTATTCAAAGCTAATTTTATAAATTAAAAGTTATCAAATATCTAACCATGTTTAGACCACTTGAATATTTTTGTTTAGTCATTTAGTTCATATCAATCACATATTAATATGACATTTTGAATAAAAAAATCTATCTTTGTTGCAAAATTTTGAAAAAATTACGAATTAAAAAGATTTTTTGTGTAATAAAAAAAACGAACTAAATATTTTCAAGTCATTAGATAAAAACAAACGAAAAGTGTAAATTTTTTTTTCTTTTCAGACGGAAAAAATATATCTTGAAAAAAAAAGATAGAAAAAAAAATATTATTAATTTAATTTGCTCCAGAAAATGTGTTTAATCAGTTGTGGGGAACTGTAAACACATCATGTCTAGAATAAACTTGAAGTTATTTTTAATTATAATATTTTATTTATAAGACCCAAAGGAAAATTAGTCTAGCAATCAAAATAGAAGGTTTTTTCTGACCAACAAACAACTTTAAAAACAAAAAAGACTATTTCGAAATGCTCAGCGTGTTGATCAAAATTAACTATTAACCTTTAAAAAGGTCCCTGTGCACTTTAAAAACCAGTGGCACCAAATCTATCAAATTTTAAGCATCGCATGCTGGGTCATTAAGACAAATCTTTAATCATGCATATTATCTATCTAAAAAAAAGAAAAAAAAATTACTTATTCTTTAATACTAGAAAAAAAACTGCTTTTTTATAACCAGCATTAAGTTTAGATAAAGAAAATTTTTTGGTATTTTAATTAGCTTGCCTGGAATAGTTTTATTATTGATTTTAAGTCCAAATGCACCTTGATCAGTTGTAAAATTACATAATGAAAAAATCCTAAATCACAAAAGCATATGTCTTCGTTTTAAATTTAGTAGTCTTTTTTTCAATGAAATTGCATTGCACTATTTAAAACTAGCTTGTAGTATTTTAATCACCTAAGGCCGATTACATAACTCAACTGTCTTAATTCAAGCCAGTTTTTAAACTAAATTTCAAACTAGTTTAATCAGTCGGCTTTTAATCAATAGTTTAGTTTACAAAATTTTATGGCTATTTGTAAACAAAAATTCTGATCAAGCGTTTAAGATAAGCTAATCGCTACGGTTTATCTCTATTTGAAATTCATTTAAGTGTTTGTTTATGAAATTATCATATTTGTTTTATTTTAAAAATTTATCTATCAGAACCAGAGGAATAGTTTTGCTCTTGTTACGCTTAATTTCTTTGCTTTACCTAAACTATTCAAATTGAACTTATAAAAACTCGAAACAAAATGGAAAACATGTGCTGAAACAAAAACAAATGGAAAAATTGACAATTTTTTTTTCTTCTTCTTAAAAATTAAATTGATCAGAAAACAGATTGACTGGTACCTTTGGAATTTACTTTATTTTTTAGATTTCCCAATTAAGATCTAGAATGATATTTACTAAGTATTCATTTTTAGTTGGAGGAAATTGGCCTAAACAAAATAAACAAAATACTAATTAAATGCAAATTACGGTTCGTAGATTTGGAGGCCTTTATTAGGTGAACCTTGAAAGACTATATTAGCTTAGAATAGAAATTAGTATTCTCTTGAACTAATTCGCCAAATCCCCAAAGTAAATCTTCATAGGTAAAATTCCTATGATATTTCTAATATTCAGTTTCATAATTTAAATAAGTTGCTTCAAACTTTTTAAATTTATATTAAAATTTTGAGCATTTCAGTAGCCTTAATTAGCATTTTGAGTTATTTATTTTTATATTTTATGATTTTGACTAATAAAAAAAAATCTGACTGACTAAATTTCCTCATTTATTTTATTCAAATAATAAAAAAAAATAAAGAAAAATTTTTTTAGGTTTTTTTTTTAGCTGAATGAATCAACTCTGCATGAAATTGCTTTAAAAAATCAGATGAAATAAATTTTCTTAAATTTGAAAGCATGAAATGCTATGTAAGATAATCTTTCGGTCAAGATTTAACTACTTGAATGGGGCCGATCGAATTACTAGAACAAAATTTACGTAAATACTAAAAAATTAATGGTATTTAGTCGTGAGAGCAACTGGCCAGCTAGAAACAAACAAGTCTGTATCAATATCATTATTTATTTAAAAGAAATCGCAGAGCTGGAAAAAAAAATCTCTACAAAAATATGTTTAATTACGTATTTGAGGCAGTGGATATTATGGTTTACAATTAATTGAACACTTAATCAATCAGAATAGAGTGCTGATTGGAGCCGAATTGTGTAGATAAGTAAATCAGTCGGCAGTTGGGCTGCAGCTTATTTAAATGTGTTGAAAAATTTTCAAATATTTTTTACTATGAACTTTAAACATTAAGACCAACTTGAAAACATCTGTCTAATTTAAAGCTTAATTAAACCAATAGATCGTGTTGGACAGGTATCTAATTAAATTCAAAAATGGCCATAAATCATCAAAATTTTGTTATCTTAATTAAAACTGATATCCGACTAGAACTTGAATCACGATTTTAAGATCTTGTATTAATTAAAATTTTATTGAGGATTTTCCATAGCTATAAATATTTATAACCAGAAAAACGATGCGATTTCAACTGGTATTTAATCAATAAATTTTGAAAATTCTCATTGCTGGACATTGGTTTAATTTAAAATTTATTAGTTTTTTTTCTAAGATGGAAAGCAAATATTGCTTTAGATATTATCAAGATATGAGATTCAATTTTAGACTTATTTCTCTATTCCTATCTATCTGCTAATTTTCAACACTTATTGAATATCTCTGTATTATTTATTTTAAAATATGTTTGATAAATAGAAAAGAAATAGCCTTGATAATTAACATGATTAGAAACATCTTTCGTGGCTAATAAATCAAGTCCGAGTGCAAATTAATTTTGCATTTTAAATCTTATTTTAATTAATTTTTTTTGCTTTATATAAAAAAAAATTGTAAATATCAGTTAAATTTGTATCTTCAATTTTAATTTGAAGTAAATTCAAATCTTCAAGAATCAATTTAAAAAATTAAAAAATTTTTTTGTAAAATCACAAGTGCATTTTTACGTCTTCTAATACAAACAAAAAAAAGCTGCGAACAAAAAATTAATTTTTCAGTAACAGAAGGTTTTTAGTGAAAAGTCTAAGCCGTTTAATCAGAAAAAAAATTAGAGAAGCCATTTGTTTACATTTAATTGAAAATTTTTAGAATAACTTAAAAAATAAAATTATAAAAATTTACCTTAATTTTGATTGAAATTAAATAAAAATTAAAATTTATTTGACCTATCTCATAAAAAGTTTGAAAAATACCCAAGCAGAGTATAACTTTTTGCAAAAACTAACAAACCCTCAGAAATTTCTTCTCAGTTATTTAATCAATAATAAAAAAAGAATATATATATGTTCAGGATATTTTATTAAATAACCTCTTAATCCTTAAAATCCACATATCAGTCTTTCAATGATCAGCGTAAGCAAATCTTCTTTAAAGACAAGACTAGTATACCATCTAGCGTACTATAACTTAGTTAAATTTTAAATTATTTTTACTAGTCACAAAACAATAATTTAAATGAAAATTTTTAAAGCTTTCAAAAAAAAATCATCTATTAATATTGCGGTGGCTAAGATATACAGCAATTTTCAATGAATATCATAGTAAATATTTTAAATTAAAACATTTAGAACATTTAATTTAACCAAATTTAGATATTAAATTTATAAAACAAATTCATTTATATTAATTAGTGTCATTTAAAAAATAAATTATTATGAGTCGGAAAATTTTGAAAGAGAATTTATATTATTAGTTTTTCAATTAAAATAAATAAAATAAAATTTATCGTATTCTTTTATTTTCTTTTTGTTTCTAATTTGAATCTTTCTAATTAAGCGGCTCGACTTTCATCGATAGTTTTGCAACAACATTTTAGAAGTACATTTCTGAAACATCTTTCATATATTCCTTTTCTAATAAAGTTTGAAGCGAAAATTTAAAAAAAAAAAAATAATCTTTAAAGTTTAATTTACAATAGATGTATAACTTTTAAATACAGAAAAAATTCCAATATAATGTGGCTAATTTTTAAAGCTTTATTCGATCTGCACCATTGGCTACATAATTTTTTTTTCGTTCTTCGATGTGATTCAGCCGATTGAATAGTGAACAAATGCTAAGTCAGACCAAACAAAGAAAGAATCCCAATGATACCCTTGAAGAGCTTGTTCAGCTTTTATAATACTCCGAAGCGCAAACTTTGTCATAGTCTTTTTCTTTATCGATATAGGCTAGTGCTCTAATTAAAGTCGACTGATTAACACTTTATTTATGTAATTAAAATAAAATTTAAAAAAAAATTAAAATTAAAATTTTTATAAAAATAAAAATATAATTAAATATTTTTTTAATTGATTGATTAAATTTTGAGACCATTTGGAAGATCGATATTAAGTTAATTTAAATTTTTTGATGTAATGTGTGTTAATGTAAACGAATGTGAGTATATTATTGTGTTGGGTGTCGTGTGTTGTGGCCAATAGTCCGCCAAAAGTTGATGTTGACCGCTTTGAAGGCTACAAGTGAAAAATTCTTTATTCTCTAAAAAGAAATGATTTTTTTATACTCAATTCTTTTCTCTCTCAAACAACTTGATACGGGTGGTCAAAAATACGGCCAACTTTAATAAATCCGTTCTTTTTTTGCGGTCCAAATTTTAGGATTGTATAAGAATACGGCCAGTCAAATAATATGGAATTAATTAAATTTAAATTAATTAAAAAAAGAGATATTTTATTAAATTTTTTTATTTGTTAAAAAAAAATCAATAAATAGAAGCGATTTATTTAAAAAATTAATTACAATAAAATTTAAAAATTTTTGGCCGGATTTGGGTCCGCTTGTACGGATTCCAACACAACTCAAATTTTCATATTTAAAATTTTTAAACATTTGTTTTAACACCATTTTTTGGCGGTCTAGCGGCCGCCACTCATGGTACCTAACACTAATATATTTCTAATTTAATACCTAAAAACCTTGATACATTCTTTGTGATACTGTACTTGTAAATTTCTCTCAAAAATGAATTATTTTAATGAATTATTAATGTCATAGCTTGTAGAAGCTTAACACGCTTTGGGTCGCAGTATATTTTACCGCTACTACTACTACACTTTTGGTAAATTGATAATTTTATATTCATCAAGTAAAGCTGGCTAAAATTAAGTAATTTTAGCTAATGCATTAGCACAAGCTTTGGTAAATTTGCTTGAAAAAAGACTATATCTTGAAAAAATATCATTTTTTTGTATATGAACTTGAATTTCGCTTTCAAAATAGTCTCCCTTTAGACATATCTTCACAAGTCTTGCTTGCCGTAGCTTATTACATGTGAAACTTGATTATTTAAAATTGAACTCTATAAGAAATAAAAGTTATAATAAATAATATTTAGATTACTTTCAAGACGAAATAAATTAAAACATCTTGTGAAAAATTTAAGTAAATTTTGCTAATTAAATTTATATTGCCTAATTATTAATTTTCTTTCATAAATTTCATAAAATTTGCTAAAATTAATAAATTTGAAAGAAAAAATTTAAAAATAAAAATTAGATAAAATAGCTTTTAAACTATCTGGTATCAAAATAATTATTGATATTTGATAATCCGGAAATCAACTCGTTTAAAACTATCATCCTAACTTTATTTATTTTTAACTTATTAATGGATGATTTAACTAGTTGTGTCAATTCGATACTGGTTAGCGAAGATGATAATACACTATCGACCCAAAATCACACACGGCTCGACATATACAAAAAAAAATCGTCGTTGATATCGAATCAAGCCGAGCGCAGACGCATACGGCTACAGGAACAAAAAATGTAGGCCGGTAAAATTTTAATTTTTTATTAATTTTTAATCATTTAGAAAACGAGAATCAAAAGTCGAATCTTTTCGATTTCGACCCTCGACACCGCAAAAAAAATCAAGTCCGGCTAAAAAATCCCACATAAATTCTCTCTACTCAAATCAAGTAATATTAAAAATGCATGAATTTAAGGAAAAATTTTAAAAATTTAGTTAATGTTCTCCGAATGGCTTGTTGAAGTACCCAGTGATTTGGACAAAAATTGGATAATGACTCTTTGTCCAGTTGGAAAACGCTGTCTTGTTGTTGCATCAGAAGTAAAAATTGAAATGTAAAAAATAACAAATCAAAAATTATTTTTTTTATTTCAAAGGGAATGACAAGTGTTTATAATAAAGTTGGCAAATTAATTACAAAGCATCCTTCAAAGCTACCAGGAGGATACAGTTTATCCAAAACTGGTAAAACTTTTATCAACAGTATTTTTTAATCTAAAATAAAATTGCTATTTTTTAGATTACACAATATTAGACTGTGTATACAATGATCCTTTGAGGACTTATTTCATTTTGGATTGTCTGTGTTGGAAGTCTCATCCAATAATTGACTCTGAGGTAAAATCTAAATTTTTTAATTTCAAAAAAATTTTTCGACCACTAAATATTAATGTGAAAAATTTGCTTGAATCGACAGAAAAATAAAATTTAAATTTAATTAAAATCTTGTTGTTCAAGTACTAATATACAAAAATTATAGACTCTATATCTAAAAGAAAAAAATCATTAAAGGCCACAGGTTAAAATTACTTTTTAGTCAATTAAATAAATTATCTTATTCCGTTGTTCAAAATCGAAAAAAGCTTGGTGCATCCATTTAACTGTTAAAAACATTATCAAAGTTTATTAAAGATGTAATTTAAGGATTTTTTCCAAGATGTTGTTAAATGCATGATCCAAAGTTGTCTGGCTGAAATTATTTTAAACAAAGGAATACGGTTACAGCTCAACTAAGTTCTCTGGCCTCTCTATTTATCTCAATTTTAGTTGTTTAACAGAGATGTTTGTTAGACAAAAAGTTTTTTTTTGGTGTTAAAATACAAATAAAAAAAAAAGTCTTCCTTTTTAGATAGAATTAAATTTATTAAAATAAAATAAAAATTTAAATTTTATTAAATTGCAAAGTTGCACCTTTTTTTACCTAAAATAAAATCTTAATTCATTTTTTTTACTAAATCAAGCAATCTTTTTTAAATTTTTTTGAGCTAATAAGATATTTAAAGATAATCAGATTTTTTTGTATTATTTTGTGTATTTAATCAAGTAATGCAATTTAAAACTTACCTTTTCTCAACAAATCCTAACAGCCACAAAAGAACACAAAAAACTCTTTTAATCCAAGAAATAAATAATTCCTTTTTAAACTTTACAAAAATATGCCAAGGTACTCAAAAGTACACTAAAGAACATTTGATGTTTCTGTTATTTTCTCTCATTATCAATCCATACTTTTTTTTTATGACGAAAAATTATTTTAGGTAAAAAAAATGCAACTAAGCTATTTTGCAGTACTTTTTAAAATATATTAATTTTATTTTATCAAAAAAAAGAAAGAAATTTTTTTTACAATTTTTGTATAAATTTTACAATTAAGTTTTTATTTTGCTACAAAAAATTGACTTTTTTTTAGCTTGTCTAATTTAATTTTTTGCTTTAAATTATCTAATTTATTTTTAAGACTGAATTTCGGTTTTATTGGCTCAAGTGTAAACTGGATGAATCAAAAGAAATTTCAGCATTTGTATATGATAACCCAGTACGTAGAAAATTTGATAAAATTGATTATTTTTTTTTCATTAAATATAAGAAAGTTGAGTCATCAAAAGATTTCATCTAATATTTTTTTTTAATTATGACACTTTATTTTTGGAAAAATAACCCAAATAAAGGAAATCTTTTGAGCAAAATTGTAGCAAGTTTCTTCTTTTATTAGAAATTTAGATATTTTTTTAAAAAATATTCTTCAATCAATGTAATGCAATGAATAATTGATTGAAATCTTGAAAATAATATAACTAGATTTTAAAGGAAATAATTTGGATCTGGCTAAAAATATTCACATAATGCATCGGTTTATCAGTTTTTTCATTGTTGAATCATCATGTTGAATCATGGAATAAACTACCAAAGGAAACAATATTAGCAAGACCAATTAATAGTTTTAAGGTTGATAGAGAAATATCCAAATTCACAAGATCTGAAATAGCATATTTGACAGATACTTCTACAGCTACTAATCTAACAAATATATTCTAAAACTGAGAATGATGTTCAGCTCACTTTTTATTTAATTTTAGATTTAAAAGCATAAGAAAATTCTTTAAAATTAAAAAATTTAAAAGTAATTTGTAATTAGAAGATTAAACTTCATTTAGGCATATTTTTTTTTAATTTAACTGAAATTTAAAAAATTCAATCCTTTTTTTTTTTTTAAATGAAAGAATAAAATTAATTGAATAAAATTTTTTTCTAGTATGCATTCAAAGATGTGCCGCGAGTTTCAGACTTAAACTTGCTCAACATCCGAAGCCTATTCGAGGAAGGATTCGAGTACGATCTAGATGGGCTTCTGTTTTATCACAAGGAAGCGCACTATGAGGCCGGATGTACTCCTTTGGTCGGATGGTTGAAACCATACATGATACCTGAGATTTTGGGCACACCTATGCCTGACTGGGTGCTAAAACAAGCACCAAGTGACTATGTAAATGTTCGAAATTCAATAGAAAAGTTTGAGTTCGAACAAAAAATGAGGTTCGAAGACAAAATTGGCGCAGATTTCAAAACAGACGGTGTAGACAACAGTCGAAAAAATGTTGACATTGGCATGGATTTTAATGAAAGCCCAAGACAAGAAATTTAAAATTTTTCTTGTTTAAAGATAAATATAAAATTGTAATTTTTAATTTTTGTAGAATAAATAAAAAAATTTGAAAATTTGATTAGTTTTTTGTTTTTGGTCGAGGTTGATTAACTAAATTTATGAACAACATTTAAATTTTTAGCTTAAGAAAAAATAAATAGTCTAAATTGTTCTATTGCATTAAGTAAAGCTGTGTACCACGAGACTTTGATTTGAAAAGAAAAAAATAAAATAAAAAGCGCTCTAAAATGTTGGCTTTGTATTTTTAATTTTTTTTTAAATTTAGAAAAGAAAAAAAAATGTTAGCTAAATCCTTTATTCCAATATTTTTTATCCTATTTATACAAGCAAATGTAAGCAAGTGTTTTTTGCCCATTTTTGTTGATTTCGATCATCAGGCTAATTTATTCGACCGATTTCAGTCGCGGTTCGACATTTTGCCGCGCATAGCCGAGAGCTTTTTTGTTCAAAGCTTTTTTATGACCGACGAGCAGCCTGAACCTGTCGAGGAAAATATCGATGTACCGGATGATAGTGATTACTTCGATACCATGACTGAATTGGAAAAAAAATTAAACATTGAACAAGAAAATTTCATTCACAAATTTATTCTACATGACGTGGAACAGTTCGAACAAGAGGTCAAAGCTATGACCTCAACAACACAAACATTGAGTCAAGAACCGGCTTTTATTTTCATTGAATTGGACAAGGCTATTGAAAAGGAGCGTGCCCAGGATTTAATAGCATACATATCCAAATTTACCAAATTACCTTTAGAATCATTCAAAAATCTTAACATAAATAGCAATTTGCTTACATTCAAAGTAGACAATACAAGCACTTCTTTTTTGGTTAACCAAATCCGTTAGTTTAGAGATAAAATTTTTTTTTTCTTAATTTTATTAATTTTTTTTAAAAGTTAAATACCAGGTGAAAATATTGAAAGAAAAAGAGGTCGAAATTTTGTCATGTGGTATGGTAAATAATCAAGACAAGACCAAACTTGATGCTGAGAAAAAATCAGAACAGACCAAGGAAATATTGATCATATTTGGCATAGTTTCAATGATTGCCCTTTTTTCCATGCTTATTGTGTTCGCTCTAGTTTACTTCATTAAAAAAAGATTCTTTAGCCCAGACGGCGAAATTTTTTTGGAAAAAAAATGCCTTGAAGACGAAGAGTATTTGGTGAACGAGTCTTCGAAAAAGGACGACTCTAAATGGCTTGCCTATGTTCCTTTTATGAAGCCGAAAAAGTCCACTGAAGACTATTCAAAAAATTACCAAGTAATCATGAGAATATATTTTTAAAGAATATAAAATTCTAAACTAGGATTTATGTCGTCAGAGAATGCATTCTAAAGTTAGTCCAATAAACCCTGGTGTGTCCACATCGTTGACCGATGCTCAAACGCCTGCCTTGCCCAGTCCGGCTAGCAATTGTCAAGTTGTGAACAGCTCAAACACAATTAATTCAACACCGATTCGCATCACAGATGCCAAAGTCGACCAGAGCAGAAATTCGTCTTGGTAAATCATACATAAACTCAACCTATTATCTATCTTTTTTTTTTAACAGTTGTTATTCTTATTTTAAATTTGTTATTATTTGTTTTAATAAAATTTTTAACTCACTAACTTTTAATTTTTAACCCTATGTTTTTTTTTTCTTATTTAAACCTTGAAGACTTAATTTAAATTTATGTTTTAAAGGTTAGAAGAGTCTATATGCCATCCTAATATTGATTTCAATACGGGACATGTTATTTTGGTAAATATTTAAGCTTCAATTTATTCATTTTTTAAAACAATTTTTAAGTCATACATGGAAAAATATTTAAATGACAAAAATTTGATGGATAAAGATTGGAAATATTTGACTGAGTATGAGGCTGATGAAAATTCAACAAGAATAGCTGCGCAAAGAAAAAACTATCAGAAAAATCGCTATGATGACCGACTACCTTGTGAGTGAATTTTTTTTTTAAATGTAAAACAAAAAAATCAAATATTTTAAAGATGATTTTTCGCTGGTAAAATTGAAAAATGCCGATGAAATCGACTACATAAATGCTTCCTATATAGTAATTTATTAAAAGAAAAAAATAAATAAGCAAGAGTAGCTTTTATTGGTAAAAAGATAGATGACGACCCGAAGAAACCGGTGTATATAGCGGCCCAGTCGCCTTTAAAAGAGTCAGCTAGTGAATTTTGGCAAATGATTTGGGACAATCAAACAGTGGTTATTGTAACTCTGTGGAATGATAACCAGAAGTGCTTTCAGTACTGGCCAGATAGTGCCTTTAAGATATACAACAGATTCGAGATTCATTTTACTTCGGAACATGCTTGGAACAATGATTTTATAGTGAGAAATTTTTTTTTCAAAAACATTGACACTGATCAGACACGAACGGTGACTCAGTTTCAATTTTTGACCTGGGAGGAGAGAACTTTGCCGGCATTGAAGTCGTTTCTGGAGTTTAGAAAAAATGTGAACAAGTCGTTCAGTGGCAGAGCCTGTCCAATAGTGGTGAGTTGTGATGATGGAATGGGACGAACAGGCACTTATATTTTAATTGATATGGTACTGAACAAGATTGCTAAAGGCGCAAAAGAAATTGACTTGGCGGCTACTGTCGAGTTCTTGAGAGACCAAAGGCCTCAAATGATTCGATATAAAGAACAGTACGAGTTCTCGTTTCAGGTAGTAATTCATGAAATTAAACAGTACCTTAACTATTTAGGAAATTGATTGATAATCAAGAAATAATTTGAAAATTTTTATATTTGACCAGACTAGAATTTTTTTATGTAAAATATATATTTTAATCGAAATATTTTCTCTTAATTTAGTTAAATAAAACTTCAAAATAATTATCAATATTAAAATTAAAACAAAACTTTGACTAATATTTCTTGGAAATATTAAATTTGTTTACATTTTTTATTTAATTATAAAGTAAATTATTATTGCCAAGAATATTTGTGTTAAAATTTAAAAAAATAAATAAATTCATTTTAGATTGATAAAAATTTTTATGGAATTTTTTTGAAATAAAAAGAAAGATTTTTAATATTTTTGAGTTTTATGCTTTTTTTAATTTTTTTTTAATTTTCATTCAAAATTTAAAATGACTGCATATTTGATTTTATGATTTAAATTTAATTCAGAGATATATTTTCATGTACAGCATAACATGTTATACCAAAACTGTGAATAATTCTGCATGCATAAAAAATCTACAGATATATGCAAACATAAAAATTAAACTCTAAAATTTGTTTGAGATTTTGAACTTGATTTTTCAAAGACGAAAAAAATACACTTGCAATAGGCAAGATTTAAAATTAAATAAAAATATAAAATGTAATATTTTTTTACATACAAAAAATCGCCATCAAAAAGTTAGAATTAACAAAAAACAAAAAAAAAAAAACATTTGAACTAAATTTGAACCCTTTATTCAAAATCATTTAATCAACTTTTTTTGGAAAAGCAGAAATTTTGATCATATTTCATTTATCAGAATTGATCAGAACATTTTATTGCAGATATTTAAACTTTTCAAAAAGGATTTTTATTTCTTAAAGAAGCATTGAAATTTAATTACCCATTTTAAATCTTTTGATCAAAATTTTTACTTTGCCATATCTTTTCAAAATCTTTTTTTGATCTTTAAAATTTTAGGCTCGTCCTTTAATTGAGATTTTGAATTGACAAATATAGCTCTTTATTTATTATAAAACAATTGCGAACAATATCACTTTTTTTTTAGAAAACGGTACAATAGGACAGAACAAAAAGAAAAATAGTCTTTCTTTCTAAAGGTTAAAAATAGTTCTGTAAATGCAACAACAAAGCGCAACTTTCAAAATTGCATCAATTGACGAATTCTGCCATATGTTGTGCAAAATATCTGAAAAATTGTACTACACTCAAATAGATTAAAATTGTTTCTTCTAATTTTGCATAGTTTTACAAGAATGTTGTCAATAATACAATTATCAATGTTGCACTAAAGTGCATTTACAGAAATAATTTTTTTCCTTTAGATAAAAAGGTATAAGACTTTTTTGCTTTTTGGTCTGTACTGAATTTCACAAATCCTTATATTTATTTAAAAGACAAATGTATCATCTAATACATCGTTCAAAAAGAGCACTAATGTTGTCTCTTAATGCCTTGTGATTTTTTAAATAAAAATTGTATAAATTTTAAAAAATTCAAAAATTGGAATTAAAGATGTTGACTGTTGATTATGGTTATTACTAAAACAAAATTTTTAAAACTTATTAGCCAAAGTTTTATAATTTGTTTGGATGGATAAACTGTCAATGCTAGCTAATGCTCTCTTAATAAAACTTAATATTGAAAATGAGATAAAATTTTTTCATTTTTATTTTTTTAGTAAGCCGAGATGACTATTTTGAAAATAAATTGAAATTTCGGCTCTTAAAGACAGATTTTAATTGAACATGTGGGTAATTTAAGATCCTAAGCATGTTTGGCCAACATATGGTCGAAACACAGATGGAAATGTGCATAAGCCAGATTTTGTATTAGGATCATATTGAAATAACAACTGTGATTTTATTTCTCCAAATATTTTCAAGGGACAGGTGTAGGTTTTTTTTTCCAATCCAAAAGTTCCTTGAAAGCAGGCATGGTAAATCCAGCAAGATTTTGGATCTGGGAACGTTCCAACTGCAGAACATTTGAAGTTTTCAATTTCACAAAATTCTCCAGTAAAGCCCTCTTCACATTCGCATCTACAAGTTTTTTGTTCGGCATCTGAGATTGCTTTGCCATGAACACATTTTTTTTCGGTACAATAATCAATTGTTATTATAAACGAATCTTTTAGCTGACCGTTGCATAAATCTTGGTCACATTTGCAAAACACACTTTCATCGATTGAGTCAAGCGAGCATTTTTCTGTGTAATTAAGCCCGTCGATAAAAAATTGATCCAAACAACCTCGATAAAAATCTAAGAAAAAAGTTTAAAATGCATAAAATTTAAAAAGTGTTTAAAAAAAAAAAAAAGATAAATTTATTTTAACTTTTAGTAGATGATTGATAGAATAAACCACAACTTTCAATAGTATCAGAACATTTAGTGGTTATATTTCCGGCTAGGTTGTTTAGTCTTTGTCCACAATTTGAATCAGTTTCTGGATTGCAATTAAAACAAATTATTCCATTGCATATCTTGATAGTCAAAAAGCTAAAAAATAGAAGCAAAATTTTCATTTTAAAAAATAAATTTGTGTTTTATAAAAAAAAAATAATTTAAATAGTTATTTTAGTTGACTAAAAGATTAATTTGAAATACATGAATGCTATTTAATACTTATAAAATAAATTGTTGATCTATTAATTAAATCTATATTTTTCCTCTAAACAGATATGAATATTATTTTAGAAACTTAGAGACTAAATAAATTTAATATGATTAAAATGATTAGAATTTAATCTTATGAATAAAAAAATTTGATCTGTTTAATTTAATAAAATATTTAAAAGAACACGATTCAATTATGAATCAATTAAATTTAACAATAATTTTTATTGATTTAAAAGTTTTAAATAACATTTTATTGAAAGTATTCGATCTAATCTTAAGGTAAATTCAAAAATGGCTATTTAAGAAACTTTTAGAATTTATTTTTAACATCATCAAATTTAAATTATTTTATAATATTTGATTAAATGAAGTTTTTGACTTTAATTTCTATTGTCTTGACGGCCAAGAGCTGCTTTGGCCAAGATTTGTTATGCTATTCATGTAATTCGGGACAAAATCCTAATTGTGGCGATAATATGGTTGATGTAAGCACAATTGGCGTTTCTAGTTGTTCAAAATCTGATGAATACTGTGTCACATTTTATAACAGATTTGACAACAATAGTATATTAAGATATTATTTTTTTTATAAGAATAATCTAATTTAAAATTTTTTAAGACATTTATAGAGGTTGTTCAGGAACATTTTATGTTCCCGAAGAACTAGAGACAGTCAATAACACATGTGTTTTAGATCCATATACCAAAAGTGTATTTTGTAATTGTAATGAAAATTTATGTAACAAAGGCGAGATTGGAACTATCGAAATAGCTAGTATGAAAATAATTGATTTAGTTTATTTCTAAGAAAATTTTTAAATTATTTCAAAAAAGATAAAGATGAATGTCTGAGCAATCCTTGCTTAAATGGTGCTACATGTGTCGATTTGTACAACAAATATGAATGTAATTGTGCAACTAATTATACTGGTATACATTGTGATTCATGTATTCCTGGCAATCAGGGCGATGATTGTAGCGAAATTTATAATCCTTGTGAATCCAATCCATGTGCAAATAATGGAACTTGTGTACCAAACAAAGATGTTTATACTTGTAAATGTTCTACAGGCTTTTTTGGAGAATTCTGTACTCTAAGAATTGACCCTTGCGGAAAGTATTTAAAATTTGTATTTATCAATTTCTTTATTATTTATTAATATTTTTTTCTTAAGATTTCCTTGTTTAAATGGCGGTATTTGTACAGATCTTTATGTTGGTAATGAATATAAGTGTGATTGTTCGGGTACAGGATTTAATGGAACTGATTGTGAAAATGATGTTGATGAATGCAGTTTGGGCTTTGATCAATGTGTAAATGGAACTTGTTTTAATTTTGGCGGTTCATATGGATGCAACTGTTCTGCTGGTTTTAAAGGAAAGTATTGTGACATAGATATTAATGAATGTGAATCAAATCCATGTAAAAATGGTGCTACATGCAGTGATAAAATTAATGGATATGAATGCGCTTGTGTTAAAGGTTATAATGGCACTGATTGTGAGAATGACATAGATGAATGTGCTTCAGTCAATTGTACAGAAAGAGGAAAATGCAATGATCATATAGGTTACTATGATTGTACATGTGATACCGGATTTAGTGGTAAAGATTGTGAAATCGATATTGATGAATGTGCAAGCAATCCATGTATGAATAGAGCAAGCTGTACTGATTTAGAAAATGGTTACAATTGCACTTGTTTACCTGGTTATTATGGAACAAATTGTGAAAATGAAACTAATGAATGTGAATCTAATCCATGTCAAAATGGTGGAACTTGTGTTGATAAACTTGCACGTTATACTTGTACATGCTCACCAGGTTATCAAGGACCAAAGTACTAAAATATCTAAAATTATATTAAAAAATAAAATTAATTTATCTAAATTTAGTTGTGAACAGAACATAGATGAATGTGCATCAAGTCCATGTTATTCCGGTGGATCAACTAATTGTACCGACAAAATAAATGACTACTTTTGCGAGTGTACAAATGGATTTTTCGGTAAAAATTGTGAAGATATAACTCCTCCAAAACCATGTGATGAATTTCCATGTAAAAACGGCGCCACTTGCATTAATACAGTCGATGGTTTATTTGTATGCGAATGCGACAATGGATATAGTGGCACGACATGCACAGAAAAAGTTGAGAATTATTGTTTATCAAAAACATGCGTTCGTGGTACACCTGTTTCAGATCCTATTCAAAAAACTTGTGTATGCGATTGCGAAGAGGGCTTTAGTGGTGACTTATGTGATATTGAAACTTTTACTTGTCCTGGAGTCGGAACATACCCAGACCCAGAATTCTGTTGGATCTACTATACATGTACACAAGGAGCTACTGGTATAGAAAAAGTTACAAAATCTTGTCCACTTAAACTAATTGGATCTAAATCACTTCAATTATTGTTCAATTATGATCCGAACTTAAAAGAAGGTACATGCACATTTCCATCAACATTTACTGGTTACCCAGATCAAAAATGTTCAAAGATTTAAATTAAACGATATTTCTTAAATTTTTCTAAAGAATTTTTTAGAATTTAATAAACAATAAAATAAAAGTCAATCATTATTTTGTCTGATTAAATAATTTTTGATAAACGAACAATTATTTATACTTTATTTAAGAAACTTAAGAAACCTTAACTTATTTGAATAAAATCAAAAAATAGAATTTGTAACGTTTTTTCGATAGGACTTTTTTTCTCAATGAAAAGTAGCAATTTTCTACTGTCTCAGTATTTATTGTTTAAGTTATTTTAGTATATTTGTTCTATCCAAATGTAAATTTGGTCAATTTATAAATTGTATTATGCTATTTGCAAATTGACAGTTTGCATGTCCAATTTTTAAATAATAACAAATTGGATAAAAATTTATTAATTTCCTAGCAATTAATATTCAATTATATAAATTGAATCGATCAATTTGTAAATCGAACAAAAGATTAAATAATTTTTTCTCCAAAATTGTGATACCTTAAAATGGACCGGCTTTTTTTTTAAACGGACAACTTCTTAAATGGCTAAGTACAACGAAGTTATAACATTTTAATTTATTTTACATTTTACATCCTTTTGTTTAGGAGTAATATCCCCTTATCCTTTAACTTGACTGTGCTAATTCTTAATACAGTACATCCTAAAACTAACTTCATCGATTTCTTTCCTCTTCCTCACTTATTCCTTTCCTCTTCTTTCCTCTTCCTTTCTTGGAAAAATAAAAATAAAGAATATAATGAATTATGCAAATTTTAAATCTAATTTAAAATAAAATGGAGGAAGAGGAAAGGAAGAGGAAAGGAAGAGGAAAAGAAGAGGAAAGGAAGAAGTGAGGAAGAGGAAAGGAAAAGAAAGCGATGAAGTTAGTTTTAGGATGTACTGTAAGATTTCAATAGCATCAATAATTTTTGTTAAATAATAAATAAAAAGATATTTTCATTGATTGAATTTTTTTAATTTAAGTAATTAATTATTGTGCAATTAAGAAAAAATGTATCTGTTTAAAAAAATAAATTGAATGATCATACACAATATTTACTTTGTATTGATTAAGCATAAAATGAACGCTATTATTCTTACCTTTCTCATAGTTTCTCATTGGGAGCAATAATTATTTTCAAGCTAAAACTTAAACTTAAAAGAAATAAAGTTACAATATGCTCAGCATGACTAAAGATGTCACTCTCAGCTTAAGGAATCAAATTTTTAAATTATAAACTTTTCGTCTTTTTGTCTTAATAAGAATGAGTTTAGTAGTGAACTTAGATGTGAAGAGTTAATATATGTAAACGATACTGATACAGAATTTAGAACAGACTTTCTTTAATTAATTAAGATTAAGTTTTTATTTGACTAAGTTGCCAACTGGAGTTTCTCTTAAAGAATTATCAGCATTTGTACCGATAGCATCATATGATCAAATAAAACTCTCAGTCCGTCAAGTCTGAAAGATAGTCTCGGAATTATTCACACCAGTTTATTAATGCTTTAATTCATTTAATCGAGAAGAAGAAACATACAACAGCAATGTTTAAAGATTTATTAAACGCGAGCGAAAAAGACGTTATAACAATTTGGAATGCAACTTATATTTACATTAAAAAATTTTCTTCTTTTAAATTCCAAAAGCTAACATTTTCTACGAAAAAATTGGTCTTTTGAATTTCATAAATAAATACTCAACTGATGATACTTAAATTGAAACAATTGGTTCATCTCTTTCAAATGGTAAAAATAATGATGCCCAAATCAAGAAAGAGATTTTTTCAAAATTTGATAATGCTAGGAACTGGTTTTTGCCTGAAAAGGGTATAATTATGAACCGATGATGCTAGTAGAAGAATAAAATGATGGAAACACTTAAATAATATTGTTTCAAACGGTGATATTAAAACAATCAAAATGATTACAAACTTTTATGTGATTTAATTAACAAGTTTAAATCGCCACTGGTTTCCAGAATCGGCTAACAAGAAAGTGACTTTTATAACCTAATGGTAGATAAAGTTAAAGAAGAGAACAAATTGATGCAAGAAATTTATAAATTGCATGTCTAATTTTGTCAATGTCAAGTCAGATCCTTGCTTAAAATTTCACTTTTAACAAAATTTTAAATTCAATTAATCGAAAAACAAGCTATCTTTTTTAAAAAAAAAAGCCTAATTTATCAGTTGAGATTAATAAGAATATTTCAAATCTGTGATTTAAAAGTTGATTGAAAGGGTAAGTATATCATAGCATCGGTCATGTGATGAAGCGTTCATCTATTTTTTTTTTACGGCTCGATTTAATGTATAAAACATTTAGTTAGCTTGAAAATAATTATTGCTCCCAATGAGAAACTATGAGAAAGGTAAGAATAATAGCGTTCATTTTATGCTTAATCAATATCTATTGGCTATATGACAATAGATACTACGTTTTTTTTAATCAAATATTGCATACATTAACAGTATCAATCAAGATATCCTATTACAGATTTAGCATTATTTGTAAATCTTACTAATCTTTTTAGCAAATTTTTCAACTAGATGAACTCATTAAAATTATATATAAAATTAGTCTATTATAAATTGTTGTCGTATTTCAACTAAAAAGAAATCTAGACAAAAGTATTGCTAACAAATGTAATTTTCATTCGTCAAAATACTTATTACTAATTTTGTAGCTTTTGATATCTTAAATCGGGAATAACTTCTATTATATATTTCTATTATATCTACTAAGAAAATTAATCTGTAAGTCTGCTTGAATTTTATTATAGCTAAAACAAATTATTAGAAAAATTATTTAATATTTTTAAAATAAAATAGAGTAATTATTTGAGTTTTATGAAATTTTACCTTAAATTCTTTTTATATTTTCATTTTGTTTCTTCAAGAAAACTTGATAAAGTGTTAAAGTATCATAGGAGTTTAATTTTAGCATTTAAAGCAACGATAAATAGCACAAAAACACAATTAATCTAGATATTTTATGTATTTTTCTAATTTGACATTTAATTCTGACGTTTTACATAATAAAAAATTATGATTATTCAAAAATTAGTTTCAAACTCATTTT